>LBNU01007173.1:6097-24081 GCA_014162995.1 Artemisia annua
TCTGAATAATCGCGTGATGCGCTTTGAGAACGCACCAACCTTTTGGCGACGCCTAAGGAACGGGATATGTCCATCTCCCTCCTTCCTCACGGGACGTCTTCCTTCTGGACTTCAGGTGTGTCCGGTATCGCTATCCTCTGTTGTGGAGAGGAGCTATCTGAGGGAGAGTCGTTCTTCTGCGCGCTTGCGCCTTGTTTCTCCGGGCCTGGGCTTTTGAGAAGCTTTTCGTTAGGATACCCGTCCACGCTAGTTCATCGTGGATTCTTCTAGATCTAAAGATTCCATCACTTGGTGAGTGCTTCCTCCCCAACCTGTCGTGGACTCTGCGACCACCAATCTGGTGTAAACGCTAGTTCTCTCTCTATCTCTTGTTCCTCCGAGTAATGTGAGTTCTGACGGCGTGCGAGTCTTAATGTCGAACACTGGCGCGCCTCTTGTTTATTGTCGCGCTCTTCATAAGCGCGGTGGGGAAGTCCATTGAACGTCGGCCGACTCCTTAACCTTCTCCTGGCCATCCTCTTGTAGGCAGTGTGTTAAATGTCTCAAAATTTTGTGATACATAGATTTTTTAACGTTGTTTCTTGAGCATTTTCCTCCCACACAGGAGTCCATCTTCCAAAGTTGAGCCTCCTCTCGCGATCAAGACGCGTTTTGTGGCATGTGTTGTCCACGCGGTTGCTACTTGGTGGGGGTTAAGAGAGTGTAGCTGGAGATCCTCAAGTTTTGGGACTACTGTATAGTTCTGACAGACTTGCAGAGGTACTTCCCCGTGGAAGAGTCGTGGTGGTTTCTACTTCCTGGCGCCAGGCCACTGGTTGTCCAAGTGTTTTTGCTAGGTGCGCATCAGGGTAGTTAACTCCTTGGAGGGCACACGCGTCCTTATCCAATTGCGGAGTTCCTTGGATGATATTTTTTGTGTTTCGTCATTCTTATCCCTTAGTGTTGGGTCCCACTGATGGCGCCACCTTTGTTGATACAAAATTGGGAGTATCCTTGTTGGTCTTTCCTCGTATCAATTGGTTATAGTTGCTTGAAGACCTGCGCACTAAGAGCAACAAACACCGTTAGTACTTTATCCGAGGGATTGTCTCCCCCCGATTATCCTCCAGCGTGAGAGTAAGGAATCGTGTTTTAGGGTTGTGAAGAGTTAGGGTTTGTAAGTCGCACCTCTGCGAGAGTTATAATGCCCTCTATATATAGACACGAATCCTTATTGGTTTTGTGTTCCGCAAACCTCGGTATGTCCCGCGTATCACGGGTATTTGATATACATCCTATAATTAGGAGATATCGTTTATTCAAATTCCTAAATAATCATTGGGCTTGGGCCTCGTGGGCCAAAGCCGTCTAATTGGTAGTCCAATTAGTATGAAACTGGCCCACGCGTAGTGGGCTTGCGTGTAGGTATTGTTTACCAAACGGGTTCATGACCCGGTGTAGACTATACGTCATCAGCCCTAAAGGCTCACTTATTGAGAGCAATTGTACCTTACTTTATGGGAGCCGTTGTCCCTAAACGCTTGCCCACTTGATGAGAGCAATTGCCCTTTACATGATGATAGCCGTTGTCCCTAATGCTTGCACACTTGATAAGAGCAATTGTCAATTACATGATGAGATCCGTTGTGCCTAAAGGTTAAGTTTATGAGGGCAATTTGTCCCTTACATGATAAGAGCTGGTGTCCTTTATGGGAGCCGTTGTCCCTAAACGATTGCTCACTTAATGAGAGCAATTGCCCTTTACATGATGATGGCTGTAGTCCCTAATGCTTGCACACTTGATAATAGCAATTCTCACTTGCATGATGAGATCCGTTGTCTCTAAAGGCGAACTTTATGAGGGCAATTTGTCCCTTACATGATAAGAGCCGTTGTCCCTAAAGGCTCACTTGTTGCGAGCAATTGTACCTTACTTTATGGGAGCCGTTGTCCCTAAACGCTTGCTCACTTGATGAGAGCAATTGCTCTTTTACATGATGATAGCCGTTTTCCCTAATGCTTGCACACTTGATAAGAGCAATTTTCACTCACATGATGAGATCCGTTGTCCCTAAAGGCTAAGTTTACGAGGGCAATTTGTCCCTTACATGATAAGAGCCGGTGTCCCTAAAGGCTCACTTGTTGAGAGCAATTGTACCTTCCTTTATGGGAGCCGTTGTCCCTAAACGATTGCTCACTTGATGAGAGCAATTGCCCTTTACATGATGATAGCCGTAGTCCCAAATGCTTGCACACTTGATAATAGCAATTGTCACTTGCATGATGAGATCCGTTGTCTCTAAAGGCGAACTTTATGACGGCAATTTGTCCCTTATATGATAAGAGCCATTGTCCCTAAAGGCTCACTTGTTGAGAGCAATTGTACCTTACTTTATCGGAGCCATTGTACCTAAAGGCTTGCTCACTTGATGAGAGCAATTGCGCTTTACATGATGATAGTCGTTGTCCCTAATGCTTGCACACTTGATAAGAGCAATTGTCACTTACATGATGAGATTCGTTGTCTCTAAAGGTGAATTTTATGAGGGCAATTTGTCCCTTACATGATAAGAGCCGTTGTCCCTAAAGGCTCACTTGTTGAGAGCAATTGTACCTTACTTTATGGGAGACGTTGTCCCTAAACGCTTGCTCACTTGATGAGAGCAATTGCTCTTTACATGATGATAGTCGTTGTCCCTAATGCTTGCATACTTGATAAGAGCAATTGTTACTTACATTATGAGATCCGTTGTCTCTAAAGGCGAACTTTTTGAGGGCAATTTGTCTCTTACATGATAAGAGCCGTTGTCCCTAAAGGCTCACTTGTTGAGAGCAATTGTACCTTACTTTATGGGAGCCGTTGTCCCTAAACGCTTGCTCACTTGGTGAGAGCAATTGCTCTTTACATGATGATAGTCGTTGTCCCTAATGCTTGCACACTTGTTAAGAGCAATTGTCACTTACATGATGAGAGCCGTTGTCCCTAAAGGCTAACTTTATGAGGGAACAAAGTAACAAACCCTAACTTCTCTCTCAAGTGTGGGCAATTTTCTAAACCCCATTCCCTAAATCGTTTTTTCTCAAATTTGATCCTTGATCTCTTGTTTTCGTTATTCCTCTTGATTCTAGTGATTAACATTACTGTTTTTCATTGATTAATTTGGTTGGGTGATGTAAATCTTGAGTTTTTTGGGTCGAATTGAGGTAAAAAACGATTTAGGTTTTGTAAACCTTCAAATCGTTTATCTCTTTGTGAGGGTTTAGAAAATCGATTCTGGTTCTTCCCTGACTATTATAATCATTTTCATAAGTTCCTAACTAGATCTTGTGAATCGTTTCTTTAGGGATTAATCACTTGTTATTAATCGTTTTTAGGGATTTGTCATAACCGAATTTATTCATTCTTTCCCTAAATCGACTTATTATATCCCTAAATCGTTTTTAGGGATTCTTTATCCCTAAATCGCTGTTTAGGGTTCTTTTTTGAACCGACTTATTTACTGCCTATCTATAATCGGTTTTGGATTGATCCTTATCATCCCTAGTTTGCTATAAGGTCGGTCTAACCTTCTTGTATATAAGGATCGATTGTTTTATCCCTTGCACATTCGGTGCATCATTGTGATGAAATCCAACCTAGGGTTTTGTTTATCTTAATGTGCTTTGAATTACTAGGGGCGAATTGCGAAACCCTTACAACCCTCAATCTTCAATCGGTTTTTCAATCAATCGACCTCTAAATCATATCTGTTTTAAGTCGACTGTTTGGAAAATTCGTACTTTTTAAGGGTTTCCAATTCGTCCCTTGTTCTATGATCGATTCCTGTTCTTATCGAATATTTTTTTGATTTACTAGGATCGATTATTGTTATCCTTATCGTTCCTTTGTTCTTTGATTTTTAAAGTCGGTTGACTTTGCTTATTTAAGGATCGATCTTTCCCTTATACCCTCATTCGATTACTCCAGCATATATATCTCTTTTAATTCATTGTAGTCGTTCTTTAATCTTCATATATTTACTACTTTGTGTTAAGGTGTTGTTGGAATCTTAGTTAGGGATCTTGGTTATGATGTTCTGGTGTAAACCCTAAATCGTTTTTTAGGGTTTGTTTCAAACCGATTCACTCTATTGTTATATCTTTTCGGTTCTGTGGTTGATACTTTATTGCTATATCTTTGATCGCTGGTTGGGTGATGTTTGGTGCTTCAATGTATTATTTAATCTTGTTTTGGATTCGATTATTGGATCTGAGTGGGACGAAACCCTAATTGCAGGGATTGTTTATTCATGGTGCTGATGTGTGTTCGTATTGGTTCTGGGTTATGGGAGATGTTAATTCATGATGTTTATTCATGATGTTTGTTCATGATGTTTACGAGAGTTAGGGTTTTGACTTGATCCTTGTTACTTCTCATGTGTTTCACTCGTATTTTTTGGAGTATTGGGTCAAATCAGAATATGTTGGAAGGTTGGGTCGCTTAGACCATTGTTTATGCTTCAAGTTCAATTTGCTACGGAAGTCACTCTTATTAGGTTATTAGATTATGCTTGCATAATACTAATAGAAGACGCAATTGGTTGAAGCTGGATGTTCGCATGTTTATGATCTGGATCGCTAGGATGACTAAGAAGACTTAAATGTTTATTTGAGTTGTGATGTATTGTATTTTTATTGCTAGTCATGGTTAGTAGTATTTAGATCTGTTAGTTATAAGAATGGCCTGTCATTCTTATATAGTGGTAGTGGTAGTGTCCTTAGGGACTTCGATGAGAGACTCACTCTCATCTATTGTACTGAAACGTTTTCTTGATTAATGTATTTTACCGGGTGCAGGATTCCTCCCCTTTACCCAAAAAATGTGCTTTGAATTTTGGTGTGTATTGGTATTGGATATGGTGCTTAATGCTTATCTAGACTCTATAAGGGTTTAGTTTTTGGGTAAAGGGTTAACACACCCTGGCAAAATACATTACACCAAAAAGCGTTGAAGTACAAAGGATGAGGGCGTACACCCCTCATCTCAGTCCGTTAGGACACTTACAGACTCAAATATAAGAATGACAAACCATTCTTATAACTAGCCTAGACCACCTATAAGAGAAAAACTCTTATAACAAATACATGAACATAAAACTACAACGACTATTAAGTTACAAATAGAAACATCAAGTAAAAAACTTGAATCATCTCATGTCGTCATAGAAGTCCATAACCTTCAACGATGCAGTCGAAACCAAGGTAAGATAGTAAAGCACCAATCGACACAATAGATCGAACAACTACACCGATCTTCATTGATCTAACCAGAACCAAACCAACACTACAACTTGATCCAATACCTCATCTACTACGAGTTTCAAAGCGCAAGAAACTCAAGCTAAGAATGAAAACCATTGTATCTTGATCAGTCGTAGACGAAAATAGGGTTGGCAAACCCTAACTTACAGCACCAAGAGCACCATCAATCACAAGACCAAATGATTAACCTACCGGAAAATACAAAGTCCAAGAAAGATGATAAGAAGGGTTTTGAATAAGACCCTTAAACTTAACCTCCATCACTAATCGAGCAGCAGCAGATTCCCATAAAGCAACAAGAATTCTATTGATTACAGTAATAACAATCCACTAGAAGACACGAAAAGCAAACAAACACAAACCTTCATGCCATGGTCCGAGATAAATCACGAACCAACAACCTCCACTAATAACCTGTCATGATTCCCCAACAAACAGCCAAGTAACTAAATCCAAACCCTAAACGAGTTTAGTTTAAAAATAAGCACCAGGTGGGGGTTTAGTGAAGTCAGCTCCAGTTCTCTCTCCCTTGTGGAGATATCCGGCCGCCACCCTCCCCTAATTTCCGGCCAAAAAAACTGCCCAATCGTCCTCTCTATCTCTCTTTTAGAAGATATGCAATATGTTTTGAGCAGTTATATACATTGGAGGGTGGTCGGTTTCATATAATTCTTACATATTTAACCGGATTTCTCCTTTTATTATGTTTCCAAAACCCTAACTTTTCAATTATTATTCCTATCGTTTTTGTTAGGGTTTTGGATCGTTGTGGGTTTTTAGATCGCGCCCCTTATCCCTTTTACTGAAGTCGGTGTTCAATCGCTGGAATATATATTGGGTGAGATCTATGATGCGAACTTAACCCTAAACGATTTTAGGGTTTCGTTTGTTTTTGGTCGATCGTCTTATTTATACACGATCTGCCTGCTTGTACTTACATATATCAGGTTGATTATTATTTGTATGGAACTTTGGGTTTCGTTTTATTATGCTGGTATATGGTGATCGTGGCATGCTCCTGCTTCACTCCAATCGGTTTCTTACAGGGATTGATTAATTTTAACATGCTGCGTTCTTTGGTAATGGATGTGCTTATTGAACTACGAATCCCTAATTTAGGGTTTCGTATCTTTATTGCTGGTTTGTGATTATGGATCTGATTGTTTACTGTTCGTCAACCTTGCAAGGGGTTGTTTATGTTTTCATTTGAGTATATCATGTTGCTGCTGCCATGAATGTGGGTTTCAGAAGGGAGATGCAAGTTAAGTTTGTAGGGTAACTTATTCAAAAATCCTAATTCGATCAATAGGAGTGCTCCATTTATTTTCTATTGATTGTTGCTGGTGTGGACGATGCTGTTTTGTTTGCTGGAAGTTAGGGTGTTGACCCCTATGTTAGTCCCATGTTGGTCTGATTCTTATATTTGCCTAGAGTTTTGCAATATCATTCGGATGTTATCATGGCATGTAAGTTGCTTAAGGCCCTCTTTTCGTGCTGCTTGAGTTATCATGGCTGCTATGGGAAAGGGTAATCATGGGGTGCAAGTTGTTGATTTGTGGCGTATTTCTGCTACAAGATCATGATGGTTTTGTTTGTAGTGTTGCTTTGCTACTACAAGACAGATTATATGTTGAAGATCGCTTGGATTTTTCTATGTGGATTCTTCGTGGAAGTTAGGATGGACCGCCATAGTGATATAGAAGGCTCAAGTACTTGTCTTGAGTAGTATTGTAATTTTTATGTACTTTGTCATTATTGGTAGGTTCATTTTATTGTAAGTTATAGGAATGGTGTGTCATTCTTATATTCGAGTCTGTAAGTGTCCTAAGGGACTGAGGCGAGGGAAGTCACTCTCGTCCTTTGTACTTCAACGTTTTTTGGATAATATATTTTACCGGGGTGAATTAACCCTTTTACCCAAAAAAAACGAACATGACTAGGTTTTTGAACAAGAATACCCCAACTTGACTTCCAACTCATACAATTCTGTAGCCAAACACCAAAAATAAATGATTACAATGGAGACCATCGCTGAACAGAACAATGAGCAACGCAATATAGGCTTGTCGACCAAGCCTAACCTTCATAACAACCAGTTAACAATCCTGTATAGACACATGAAATCAACATGCGATCTTCATATCCACACTCAAAACCACATGTAATCCCAAACATCCGGCGACTCAAACACAAGAAACCTTGATGGAATTTAACTGCCACCGCTGTAGAGAAACCGTAATCTGTTTGTAGCAGCAACAAATACCACAAACAAAGCCAACACAAGCCCCATCCACCAAGTCGGAACATAAACATAAGATATACAAACCAAACTTGTGAAATCAATGGACTTGTACCTACAAAAGGGTTACACCCTAACTTCCAAATGATCGTAGGAGTTGATAGATCTAGGTCAATAAACAAATCCTCCATCGCGACCAGCAGCACCCAAACTTGATTTTTGAATAAGAATCAAGTAAACTTAACTTACACAAGATGACCTTGACTTCCACCTCTCTCCAAAACCCACTTCCAATACAAAATCAGCAGCACCACTTCCAAGATGACCCAAATTCATATTCGACTTACAGGAACAAAACCATAATCCCACATACATAACAGCACCAACATGAAACAGATCAATGATCACTCACAATCACATCAGATAATATACAAAATCCTAAAAGGGTGTCGTAATCCATTAAGCACAGCAATCCACACGTACCATGCTAGCAATAAGATCTATGAAAGTCAAGAACATGGTACGCACACCAACCAAGCAGATCGAAGAAATATAAAACCTTTCAAGTCTAAACGATCGAACCATAACCAGAAACCCTAAAACCGATTTAAAATGTAAATCGTTTAGGTTAAAAACCACAAACGATCTAACAAATATAAGGGAAGAAATCGTTTAGGGTTAATAAGGAAACAAAAAAACCTAAACCCTAATAACAGATCGATTAAAACCGATTTAAATCAGGAACGATTAGGGATTAGATCATGTCAGAATAAAACTTGCGCATAAAGAGAATCGTAGAATGAAGATAAATATATGCAGCAAGTTAAAAATCGGCCCTATAGTATATATAAATCAGAGAAACCGATTTAGAATTAAAGGATATATAGGGATCGATCAGAAAATCAATGGCGGTTTAAAACCCTAAAACGATTTACAAAAAACGATTTAGGGAAAAAAATCACAACAAACAAGAGAGATCCGAGAAAGATAAGAGATAATATGATGCCAACCACCCTCCAATGAATGAAACTACCCAGATTTGTATTGCATATCCCTTATAATAGAGATAGAGAGGACGAATGGGCAGTTTTAGTGGCCGGATTTAAGAGGAGGGTGGCGGCCGGAAATCTCCAAAGGAGAGAGACGAATTTAGGGTTTTTTTTTGGTAATGAACCTTTGTTATAGTTATTGCTTACTCTATAAGGGTTTAGATCTTGGATCTGGTTGAAGATTTGGTTTGGGTCGATTTGGTGTGATGCTTATTGTTCTATACTTTGATAATCGATTCAAGTTGGATTTGGCTTTAACGCTTAAAAAACCTTTATTGGTTTTTACATTCAATTGTTTGTTCTAATGGGAAGTATACCCTCGTTTAGGGTATTAATTATTGCTGGTTTTATGATGGTGAGTTGCTGCTGCATGTCAAGTGATTATTTGTGTGTTGTTTATCAACTGCTAGTTCTGTCCAAGATGTTTGTATGATGCAAGTGGGTTGAGAGAGATGCAAGTTAAGATTGATGGATGTTAGGGTTCGTTTAAACCCTCAGTTAGTCGATGGTTTAAGTTGTGATCATATTGGCTCAAGTTGCTTCATGGTACATATGATACTTGATTTTATGATGGGTTGAGCTGTTGGTGATTACTTGTGGTTAGTACATGGTGTTTTTCTACTCTATGGGACCTGAATTCTTATATGATGATTCATAAGTGAGGAAAGGACTATGTTTGATAGATACTCTTTGATCCCTAGAATCCAGGCAGAATTCATATGTAATGGTTTGATGGGTACTCTATATCGAAGTTAAGTTGGAAAGGTCTTATTCAAAACCTTTTTATCATCAGATTGTATGTTGAAGATCGCTTGGATGTGTATTCTTGGATTCTTCATGGAAGTTAGGTGAACCCCAAAAGTGATTTAGAAAGCTCAAGTGTTTTCTTGAGTAGTTTTATCATGTTTTATGTACTTGTGTCATTATTGGTAGGTTCTTTTTATTGTAAGTTATAGGAATGGTCATTCTTATATTAGCGTCTGTAAGTCTCCTTGGACTGAGATGATGGATATACCCTCATCCTTTGTACTTCAATGTTTTTTGGCATAATATATTTTACCGGGGTGAATTAACCCTTTTACCCAAAAAAAACTTTATGAGGGAAATTCGTCCCTTACATGATAAGAGCCGTTGTCCCTAAAGGCTCACTTGTTGAGAGCAATTGTACCTTACTTTATGGGAGCCGTTGTCCCTAAACGCTTGCCCACTTGATGAGAGCAATTGCTCTTTACATGATGATAGTCGCAGTCCCTAATGCTTGCACACTTGATAAGAGGAATTGTCACTTACCTGATGAGATCCGTTGTCCCTAAAGGCTAAGTTTATGAGGGCAATTTGTCCCTTACATGATAAGAGCCGTTGTCCCTAAAGGCTCACTTGTTGAGAGCAATTGTACCTTACTTTATCGGAGCCGTTGTCCCTAAACGCTTGCTCACTTGATGAGAGCAATTGCGCTTTACATGATGATAGTCTTTTTTGGGTAAAAGGGTTAATTCACCCCGGCAAAATTCATTACACCAAAAAACATTGAAGTAAAAAGGATGAGAGTGACTTCCCTCATCTCAGTCCCTTAGGACACTTACAGACTCTCATATAAGAATGACACGCCATTCTTATAACTTACAATAAAATGAACCTACCAAACAATGACATAAGTACATTAAAATTAACAATACTACTCAAGAAAAGTACTTGAGCCTTCTATATCACTATTGTGGTCCATATTAGCTTCCATGAAGAAACCTCCAACTTGTCCAAACAACTCATGTATCATCATTCTTGAGCTTCAGTTCACAAATTACACACAAAGGTTGGTAAGGGATTCTAAAATCACGGATAGAGCAGCAAGCACAAACTTGCTCCAACGGTGTATGTTTAGGTGCAAAACTGAACACAAATCATAGAGAGCATTAAAATGAACACCAAGCATGATGACCAGAAACAGATGAAGACAATACACCTCCCTTCTAATGGGATTATATGTCAGTTTTAGTTTCTTATATTTAGATCGATCTCTTGCATTTTTTCTCCTCATGTTGTTGATTGTTTTTTCTTTGAGGATTGTTTCTGGAATGGACTTAGGCTGAACGATTATAAAACCTTTCTGGTTTTTACTTTCAAGGGTGTATGGCGCTTATGTGCTTGTTTGTGATTGGGATCTGGTTGTTTTTTGATTGTCGACCTTTGCAAGGGGTTGTTTGATATTCGTTGGTTTTTGCATGATGTTTATGCCATGATCATGGGTTTTGGAGAGATGGAAGTTCTGTCTTTGAAGAGATGTTTTATTCCGTTGTGGATTGGGAGTGCTCGTATACACTGATATTATAGAGAGATGTTTGTCGAATGTTGATTTCAAGGCTTGCTGCTGATTGCATATTCATTCTTATTTGCAACCATTACTATAGGGTTCAAAGCGTGCAAGTTCTTGTGGTTTGGGTTCCTGATTTGTGAATTAACGTTACTGTATGGTGATTGCAAGTTTTGGAGCCATGGTTTTGCTATTCGTTCATAGTGGGTTGGTGTAATCAAGTTAAGAGTGTTATATTTTATGTGATTCTGCTGCTATCTCGAATAGTATTGGAAGGGAGGTGTATTGCATTGTGACTTGATCATTGGATGTCTTCATGTGTTTCACTCGTATTTGTTGGAAGATTGGTTCAAGTTCGGATATGCTGGAAGGTTAGGTCGCTTAGACCATTGTTTATGCTTCAAGTTCAATTTGCTACGGAAGTCACTCTTATTAGATTATGCTTGCATAATACTAATAGAAGACGCAATTGGTTGAAGCTGGATGTTCGCATGTTTATGATCTAGATCGCTAGGATGACTAAGAAGACTTAAATATTTATTTGAGTTGTGATGTATTGTACTTTTATTGCTAGTCATGGTTAGTAGTATTTAGATCTGTTAGTTATAAGAATGGCCTGTCATTCTTGTATAGTGGTAGTGGTAGTGTCCTTAGGGAATTCGATGAGAGACTCACTCTCATCCATTGTACTGAAACGTTTTCTTTATTAATGTATTTTACCAGGGTGCAGGATTACTCCCTTTACCCCAAAAAAAAATGAGAGTGCAACTGATCCGTGATTGTGTGAGTGGGGTTTTGAACAAGAGCCCCCAACAAACTTAACTTCCATATGTAGCAAAGATCCATAACAAACCCTTGTCCCACACGAATATGAGACATAGACAAACACTATGACAAGTTTTGTAAACCATAAGCAGCAACATGCAATAGGATATGAATGCAAACCATAGTAACCACACCTGCCATAGACTAACCACAAGCCCCATTCATCAAGTCATAATACACACACAAGCAATTACGAACCAAACTTGTGCACAACCTGGGCTTGTACATACCATAGGGTTAAACCCTAACTTCCAATGTCATCGTAGGAGATATGAATAAGAAACAATATAACGAAGATCCAAAGCGACCAGCAACATCCAAGAAGTGATTTTTGAACAAGAACCACCTCAAACTTGACTTGCATCTCTCTAAACCCACTTACATCAAACGTACATCATGAACAGAACTAGCAATTGAAATTCAACACCCAAAGAATCACGTGACATGCATCAACGTGACTTCCAGCCCTCCATCAATACCCAACGAGGGTATACTTCCATTAACACAAACAACTCTAAAAGAGTTATACTTCCAATCAAACAAGAATATGACAATGAAGCTCCATCAACTCCTACACCAACTGAATAAATAACTTAAACCCTAAAAAAAGGTTAAGTATGTCGTTAAATCTCAAACCACATCCAACACCCCAATAACGAAACCCTAAAAAAGGTTAAGTATAATCGTTAGAGCACCAACACCCCAATCGAACAAAAGATTTATCAATTATGCTCAGGTCACAAACCGACTTTAAATAGGCAGGTAATAGGTAGGTTTAGATAAAGGAGACCAAAACAAAGAACTTCGAAACCCTAAATCATAATAAAAACCGATTAGAGATCCTAAGTCGGTTAGGATTAAAAAGCAGAACCCAAAATGATTTTACAATATCAACTAACAAAACAAACGATTTGCAAGAGTTTAAAAGGAAAAAACGATTTAGGGATTTAGGGTTTATGAATATATGTGCGATTACAGGATAAATCAAAAGAAAACCGACTCCCCAACCCTTCACAAATCCGATCTATATGTCAATTCAGTTAATCCTAGTGAAGGATTAAAGAAAGAACGAATTAGATGGACAGAATTATGGCCGGATTTTGTGAGGGAGGGGAGGCAGAAAATCGCCCACACAAGAGAGAGAGAGAGCTAGGGTTTTTTTTTTATCTTTACATGATGATAGTCGTTGTCCCTAATGCTTGCACACTTGATAAGAGCAATTGTCACTCACATGATGAGATCCGTTGTCCCTAAATGCTAACTGTATGAGGGCAATTTGTCCCTTACATGATAAGGGTCATTGTCCCTAAAGGCTCACTTGT
Organism: Artemisia annua; assembly: GCA_014162995.1. NCBI lineage: Eukaryota > Viridiplantae > Streptophyta > Magnoliopsida > Asterales > Asteraceae > Artemisia > Artemisia annua. The sequence continues at coordinate 19,121 of LBNU01007173.1, forward strand.
TGAGAGCAATTGCAACTTACTTTATGGGAGCCGTTGTCCCTAAACACTTGCTCACTTGATGAGAGCAATTGCCCTTTACATGATGATAGCCGTTGTCCCAAATGCTTGCACAATTGATAAGAGCAATTGTCACTTACATGATGAGATCCGTTGTCCCTAAAGGCTAAGGTTATGAGGGCAATTTGTCCCTTACATGATAAGAGCCGTTGTCCCTAAAGGCTCACTTGTTGAGAGCAATTGTACCTTACTATAGGGGAGCCGTTGTCCCTAAACGCTTGCTCACTTGATGAGAGCAATTGCCCTTTACATGATGATAGCCGTTGTCCCTAATGCTTGCACACTTGATAAGAGCAATTGTCACTTACATGATGAGATCCGTTGTCCCTAAAGGCTAACTTTATGAGGGCAATTTGTCCCTTACATGATAAGAGCCGTTGTCCCTAAAGGCTCACTTGTTGAGAGCAATTGTACCTTACTTTATGGGAGCCGTTGTCCCTAAACGCTTGCTCACTTGATGAGAGCAATTGCCCTTTACATGATGATAGCCGTTGTCCCTAATGCTTGCACACTTGATAAGAGCAATTGTCACTTACATGATGAGATCCGTTGTCCCTAAAGGCTAACTTTATGAGGGCAATTTGTCCCTTACATGATAAGAGCCGTTGTCCCTAAAGGCTCACTTGTTGAGAGCAATTGTACCTTACTTTATGGGAGCCGTTGTCCCTAAACGCTTGCTCACTTGATGAGAGCAATTGCCCTTTACATGATGATAGCCGTTGTCCCTAATGCTTGCACACTTGATAAGAGCAATTGTCACTTACATGATGAGATCCGTTGTCCCTAAAGGCTAACTTTATGAGGGCAATTTGTCCCTTACATGATAAGAGCCGTTGTCCCTAAAGGCTCACTTGTTGAGAGCAATTGTACCTTACTTTATGGGAGCCGTTGTCCCTAAACGCTTGCTCACTTGATGAGAGCAATTGCCCTTTACATGATGATAGCCGTTGTCCCTAATGCTTGCACACTTGATAAGAGCAATTGTCACTTACATGATGAGATCCGTTGTCCCTAAAGGCTAACTTTATGAGGGCAATTTGTCCCTTACATGATAAGAGCCGTTGTCCCTAAAGGCTCACTTGTTGAGAGCAATGGCACCTTACTTTATGGGAGTCGTTGTCCCTAAACGCTTGCTCACTTGATGAGAGCAATTTCCCTTTACATGATGATAGCCGTTGTCCCAAATGCTTGCACACTTGATAAGAGCAATTGTCACTTACATGATGAGATCCGTTGTCACTAAAGGCTAACTTTATGAGGGCAATTTGCCCCTTACATGATAATAGCCGTTGTCCCTAAAGGCTCACTTGTTGAGAGCAATTGTACCTTACTTTATTGGAGCCGTTATCCCTAAACGCTTGCTCACTTGATGAGAGCAATTTCCCTTTACATGATGATAACTGTTGTCCCTAATGCTTGCACACTTGATAAGAGCAATTGTCACTTACATGATGAGATCCGTTGTCCCTAAAGGCTAAGTTTATGAGGGCAATTTGTCCCTTACATGATAAGAGCCGTTGTCCCGAAAGGCTCACTTGTTGAGAGCAATTGTACCTTACTTTATGGGAGCCGTTGTCCCTAAACGATTGCTCACTTGATGAGAGCAATTGCCCTTTACATGATGATAGCCGTAGTCCCAAATGCTTGCACACTTGATAATAGCAATTGTCACTTGCATGATGAGATCCGTTGTCCCTAAAGGCTAACTTTATGAGGCCAATTTGTCCCTTACATGATAAGAGCCGTTGTCCCTAAAGGCTCACTTGTTGAGAGCAATTGTACCTTACTTTATGCGAGCCGTTATCCCTAAACGCTTGCTCACTTAATAAGAGCAATTGCCTTTAAATGATGATAGCCGTTGTCCCTAATGCTTGCACACTTGATAAGAGCAATTGTCACTTACATGATGAGATCCGTTGTCCCTAAAGGCTAAGTTTATGAGGGCAATTTGTCCCTTACATGATAAGAGCCGGTGTCCCTAAAGGCTCACTTGTTGAGAGCAATTGTACATTCCTTTATGGGAGCCGTTGTCCCTAAACGATTGCTCACTTGATGAGAGCAATTGCCCTTTACATGATGATAGCCGTAGTCCCTAATGCTTGCACACTTGATAATAGCAATTGTCACTTGCATGATGAGATCCGTTGTCCCTAAAGGCTAAGTTTATGTAGGCAATTTTTCCCTTACATGATAAGAGCCGTTGTCCCAAAAGGTTCACTTGTTAAGAGCAATTGTACCTTACTTTAGGGGAGCCGTTGTCCCTAAACGCATGCTCACTTGATGAGAGCAATTGCGCTTTACATGATGATGGTCGTTGTCCCAAATGCTTGCACACTTGATAAGAGCAATTGTCACTCACATGATGAGATCCGTTGTCCCTAAAGGCTAACTTTATAAGGGCAATTTGTCCATTACATGATAAGAGCCGTTGTCCTTAAAGGCTCACTTGTTGAGAGCAATTGTACCTTACTTTATGGGAGCCGTTGTCCCTAAACGCTTGCCCACTTGATGAGAGTAATTGCCCTTTATATAATGATAGCCGTTGTCCCTAATGGTTGCACACTTGATAAGAGCAATTGTCACTTAAATGATGAGATCCGTTGTCCCTAAAGGTTAAGTTTACGAGGGCAATTTGTCCCTTACATGATAAGAGCCGATGTCCCTAAAGGCTCACTTGTTGAGAGCAATTGTACCTTCCTTTATGGGAGCCGTTGTCCCTAAACGATTGCTCACTTGATGAGAGTTATTGCCCTTTACATGATGATAGCCGTAGTCCCTAATGCTTGCACACTTGATAATAGCAATTGTCACTTGCATGATGAGATCCGTTGTCCCTAAAGGCTAAGTTTATGAGGGCAATTTGTCCCTTACATGATAAGAGCCGTTGTCCCGAAAGGCTCACTTGTTGAGAGCAATTGTACCTTACTTTAGGGGAGCCGTTGTCCCTAAACGCATCCTCACTTGATGAGGGCAATTGCACTTTACATGATGATAGTCGTTGTCCCTAATGCTTGCACACTTGATAAGAGCAATTGTCACTTAGATGATGAGATCCGTTGTCCCTAAAGGCTAACTTTATAAGGGCAATTTGTCCCTTACATGATAAGAGTCGTTGTCCTTAAAGGCTCACTTGTTGAGAGCAATTGTACCTTACTTTATGGGAGGCGTTGTCCCTAAACGCTTGCCCACTTGATGGAGCAAGTGCCCTTTGCATGATGATAGCCATTGTCCCTAATGCTTGCACACTTGATAGGAGCAATTGTCACTTACATGATGAGATCCGTTGTCCCTAAAAGCTAAGTTTATGAGGGCAATTTGTCCCTTACATGATAAGAGCCGTTGTCCCTAAAGGCTCACTTGTTGAGAGCAATTGTACCTTACTTTAGGGGAGCCGTTGTCCCTTAACGCTTGCTCACTTGATGAGAGCAATTGCGCTTTACATGATGATAGTCGTTGTCCCTAATGCTTGCACACTTGATAAGAGCAATTCTCACATACATGATGAGATCCGTTGTCCCTAAAGGCTAACTTTATGAGGTAATTTTGTCCCTTACATGATAAGAGCCGTTGTCCCTAAAGGCTCACTTGTTGAGAGCAATTGTACCTTACTTTAGGGGAGCCGTTGTCCCTTAACGCTTGCTCACTTGATGAGAGCAATTGCGCTTTACATGATGATAGTCGTTGTCCCTAATGCTTGCACACTTGATAAGAGCAATTCTCACATACATGATGAGATCCGTTGTCCCTAAAGGCTAACTTTATGAGGTAATTTGTCCCTTACATGATAAGAGCCGTTGTCCCTAAAGGCTCACTTGTTGAGAGCAATTGTACCTTACTTTATGGGAGCCGTTGTCCCTAAAAGCTTGCCCTAAAAGCGATTCTCTCCTAAAAAAAAGGGGCGATTTCAGCCTCCTCTCCCACTCTTGCAAATCTGGCCAAAATTCGTCTAATCTTTTATGTTTTTTCTTTAATCTTTGCTCGGATTACTTCTTTAACAATATAGAATGTGGTTTGCAAGGGTGGAGGGCTGGTTACATCTTTTGTTTATCCTACAAATCGTCCCTAATCGCTGCCTATCCATCAATAAACCATAATCGTATTACTTTTTTATAAGTCGGTTCTTAAATCGATTTTCATAGGGATTTGGTTTATTGATCTTATTTATAGACCCTAAACGATTTCTTGGCATAACTTTTCAATCGATTTGAGGGTTTACCCTTAGCGATTACTTTTAAATCATTTTTTAGGGTTATTATTTGTTCGATCCTTTGGGTTTCATGATTATATCTTATGAGATCAAGGGGTGATATGTGGATTAACATGTTTTGTATGTACATGCGTCTGGTTGATCCATATGTTGGTTGGGGTGTTATATGCGATCATGTTTATGAAACCCTTTAGGGTTTCGATTTCTCTTTTATGGTATGTGATGGTGAATCTGGTCGTTATTATGAAAGTAACCCGTTTTGGGGTTTGTTAATTGATGTATTACATCAGGTTCTAGTATGCTTTATCATGTGTGTGGGTTTGATGGAGAGATGATTATGATTAATGTTATTTGGGGATGTTAGGGTTTCGTTATCCTTATGAAACCCCTGTTTCTATTGGTTCTACGATTGTTCATACGCTATTGTACACATATTTGGTTTTGATTGATGATTCGTTTGTTGTTGCAATGTGGTGGTGCTGTATGTTGAATTGCATGTGCAGCATGTGGTACGCATGTACCATTAGTTGATCTGCTACTAATTTTCTTTATGTTTTCTTCGTGGATCAAGTTGCTGTGGTCATGACCTTGATGGCGTCGCATTCATGGGGCTGCTGATTCATTATTGTTCTTTGGTTTCTACATGTTTCATCTCAAGGGAACCAGCGTTTGATTGGTATGGCTGCATGGTTGCTAC
>LBNU01007179.1:5165-16417 GCA_014162995.1 Artemisia annua
ATACACAAGATCTTTTCTATACTTATCTACATACGAATACATTACAGTTATCCTAACAGCAGTGGTAATAATATGTACTAGCAGTGGTAATGTGTTTCCACTGCTAGTGCATTCTTCAGCAGTGTCTTCCACAAGCTTATCAGTGGTAACTGTTAGCTTTATTCCCAACACTAGGGAGCTTCATGTGAGGGGTTTCATTTGGGTAAACATATCGACGAGTTGCTGGATTTACGAATTAAAGTATCCTAGCTCCTCGAACGTTTACTACATGAACTCTGAATTATGATGGCCCGAACGGTAGTACGAGATATATAAAATAAACATGTTTCATAAACCGTTTCTTTACAACGACCCTCATGATCACAATAAACTTAACATATACTACATCATGCTCAACATAACGACTTGCATAGATTCATTATATTACCTTATCGTTATTCGAAAAACCTAAGTCATATTGTCATACTTTAGGTTGTACATAGAAGTTTTTCAAGGCATATTCATCAACTTCGTTACCCACTTATCATCTATAACTCACGGTGAGTTTGTAGCCTCATTTTCTTTACTGTTTTATAAACCTTGGGGGGAGATACATGCTATGTTTTTGCGGACACAAGTGTAATAAAACTGTATGCAGAATTGCATGTGTTTATTATTGACTAAGTACCTTTATTGCCAATTAAGTCCTTGTTTATCATGAACCATTAATTACTTAAGTGTAGGCGCGAATTTTTTGAATAGGCCTATGGGATTGACGAATCCCATTTGTGTTAGCCGAGTAGGTAACCAGACGCACTATATTTGAAGATGTGAGGTATTTGGCAAGATACCTGTAGGGCACATTGTTATCAATTATATTCCATTTGTGTTAGCCGGTTAGGTAACCAGATGCACTATAATTGATGTTGTGTTAAGGCGTTGGTGTCATGAGCTTAGTGTAATAATAAACTGATTTTGACTTTGTANTTCAAGGCATATTCATCAACTTCGTTACCCACTTATCATCTATAACTCACGGTGAGTTTGTAGCCTCATTTTCTTTACTGTTTTATAAACCTTTGGGGGAGATACATGCTATGTTTTTGCGGACACAAGTGTAATAAAACTGTATGCAGAATTGCATGTGTTTATTATTGACTAAGTACCTTTATTGCCAATTAAGTCCTTGTTTATCATGAACCATTAATTACTTAAGTGTAGACGCGAATTTTTTGAATAGGCCTATGGGATTGACGAATCCCATTTGTGTTAGCCGAGTAGGTAACCAGACGCACTATATTTGAAGATGTGAGGTATTTGGCAAGATACCTGTAGGGCACATTGTTATCAATTATATTCCATTTGTGTTAGCCGGTTAGGTAACCAGATGCACTATAATTGATGTTGTGTTAAGGCGTTGGTGTCATGAGCTTAGTGTAATAATAAACTGATTTTGACTTTGTAATTTGTAATAATAAACTCATTTAATGTAATTTGTAAACATGGAACCATCTGGGACCTCATTTTGTAAACTCGGATATTTATATAAATCGAATGATAAATCTTTTAAAACGACTCAATTAAAATTCGTTTTTTGTTATAACTGTTTTGCCGTCGAGTAACACCCAGTTTGAATTCCGCTGCGTATCACGAAATTGGGGGTGTTACAATACACTTCTCTCCTACTGCTCACAACTTTACTTTTAATTGCTTTTGTTTTAATTTCATTTCATTTCAAACAATCAATCAATCATTTCTACTTTTAGTTTAGTTTTAATTAGTGACATTAGACTTAGATATAATCCGCACCAAATAGCTCTTGGGATGACCTCGGAGTTACCATTACTAGCCTACACACGACCGGATTCTCTGTCTGTTAGTGCATAAGGTAGACCTAGGGTAGAAACTAGACTTTACAAATAGTAAGACCTGGTCAAAAAACCTGCATCAAGTTTTTGGCACCGCTGCCGGGGAGCTATATTAGGATTTTTGTTTAAGTCTTTAAATTTTTATTTTTTATTTTTCTCATATTTTTGTTTAAGTTTCAGGAATCATGGTAGTGGTTGACATCGAGGCAATGACTCTTGAAGAGTACCTAGCCATGACTAGAGTTTAGCATGGGCTAGGACTGGTTAGACCGACCATAGGAGCTAACGTTCGGTTCGAAATTAAAGATCAATTTATGAGAGAGTTACGAGAAAAACTGTTCTCTGGCAGCAGTGATGAAGACGCCTATGAGCACATTGAGCATGTTCTGTACATCACTAACCTTTTCAATATACCAGGCGTGTCACATGATGCTGTTATGCTAAGGATATTTCCAATGATACTATCTAGAGCAGCTCGAAGATGGGTAGACCGATTACCAGGTGGAACTATCAATACATGGAATCTCTTGAAAAACAGATTCATTCAACAGTATTACCCCTTCCAAAATGGCAAAACAGTTAATGAAGATTCAGAACTTCAAGCAAGAAGCTAACGAGACATTGTACCAAGCTTGGGATAGGTATAATGATCTCCTTTACATGCCCGACTCATGATTTAAACGAACATCAGAAGGTGAACCTTTTCTACAAAGGAATTAACATCACGACTAGGCAAATGTTGGACTCTCAAGGACCAATCCATGGAAAAACACTAGTTGAAGCTCTTGACTCTATTCAGGATTTGGCAGACCACTCGCAAGAGTGGCATGAGGGCAGCAGCAACAGATATACGGGAGGAAATAGGGAAGGAATGAATGCTTTAACCAATAAATTTGAAAATCTTGGAAGGGCGATAAAGAAGATCAAGGAAAATATTCATGCCATACAAGTTGGATGTGAAACTTGCAAAGGAGCCCACCTGGATAGGCAAGTCAAGTATGGTGGTTTCAACAAACCATTTCTAGGATTTGGAGGCGATGGAGCCAAATACCGGGTTGGACCTCAGGGCTATTATACAAAGATCGAGGACGAAGCTCCAAAGAAAATCAGCCTTGAAGATTTGGTCAACAAACATATCGATGAGTCTACTAAGACAAGAAACTTGTTCAAGGAATGGATGATTAAGATTAAAGAATATACTGATAGGAATGTACGAAACCAGGAAGCTGATGAAGCGAATAGTGTTACGCTTTTAGGGGGTCATTTAAGCCTTAATCCGTAATTATTTGATCAAATATTGCCTTAAATCGTTCCTTTTGTCATTTTAGGTACTTTGGAGAGGAATTCTGGAAAAGGAAGCATTTTGGACGTTTTTGGAGCATAAAAGTGAAGAAAACGACAAAGTCTCAAAATATGCTGGAAATAGTACCTGACGGCGTCACTCTCTACTAGGTGACAGCGTCACGCTTTGACAAGACGAAGGATGATTTTTACACCAGACGCCCCAGAAAGATTTGAAGAAATAAAGGGTGATGGCGTCACGCTTTGTGACGCCTAGGCCGTCACGTTATAGCACAAAGGGAGACGGCCCAGAGAAGTTTAAAGGGGGACGGCGTCAGAAGTGGATCTGAGCAATCCGAATATAAGTTTGGCGGCAAGGAGACGGCGTCACGCACTAGAACGTGACGCCGTCAGATTGTAAAATCTATATATACTTTTCTAATTTTCATTCATTGGTGTGCAACTTTTGGGAAAAACCCTATCTCGTATTCTACAGTATTTTTAAGGGTTTTTCACCCTTGAAACCTTGATGTTTAATTAAAGATAAGTCTTCTTCCAAATCAATCAATATGTCTATGTGTTGTTTGGTTATATCTTATGCTTGTCTTTCAATTAACATGCTAGGCTAGGTCTTTATTGTGTTTGCTTAGATCTAATGAAACCTAGCTATTGATTATATGTTGTTGGTTTGCTTGTGATTATTGAGGTTGGGTGAAGTCGATAGGCTTAAGAAAACTAACTAACCTCATATACGGTAACTTGCTTGAACGTCTTAAGAAACATGAATCGGATGTGTACTACGATTATTTGGTTGTATTTAATGCATGAGAGAATTTTAATGATCCCATGTTAGGAGCTTAAATCGGCTCGACATAGGAGTGAAGTAGGAGCTTATAAAGTTAGGGAAGATCGTATAAGGCCCTATGAATGGTTTAAAGGAATACAACCAGTCATCCACATAATCACAACAAACCAATTAACATATAAAAGATAGCTAGGGAGTAAGGAAATCTAAGTAAACACATATTTCTCATTTATAAGTTTCACAACCTTTAATTTTCTTGTTATTTAATTTTATTTGCAAAAGTAGTAATTTGGGTTAGTTGACTAGCAACTAATTCCGCCCACTCTTCCAAAACCCGAGATTTTTACTTGCTTTCATAAAATATAAAAATACAAAAAGAATCATCCCTCAACCCTTAGACCTAATTAGAGTAGCTTTTCAAGCCTAACGACACTGTTCCCCGAGAGAAAGATCAATCCCCCGGTACTTGCCACTTCACTATACTACATCGGACAGGTACACTGCCTGGTGGGGGTTGTAAGCTTCTCAAGATCCCTTGAGAGGTAAAACCTAAGTGCATAGGTTGCAAAACCCACGCATCAAGCTTTTGGCGCCGTTGCCGGGGAATAGTTATTGTTTAGGTTGAACATTTTATTTTTACTTAGGTCTACTCATTAGAATCCTTTCTAGTGAGATTTTTATTTTCATTTTTCTAGGTTTTCTTTAGTCTATCTTTTTCTTCGTGTTTTTGTTCGTAACCATTACCATCCGCCATCATGGAAGGTGGTAACATCCTTGATCCCAACAACCCACTACAACAAAACCATCCCCAACCAAACCAACCTCCTAGAGCCCGTACTTTAGGAGAATACTCCCATCCTAGCCACCAAGGCTATCGAAACACCATTGAGCTCACTCAAGGAGCCAATGTGTCTCCCTTGCGATCCGACACCATCCGGTTGGTGCAAAGCGGATATGCATTCCATGGACTTTGTTCCGAAGATCCAAATCAACACCTCAAGGACTTTCTTAAGATCGTAGATTCCATAGACCTTGATGTTGACACTCGAGACTACCCGATTACGTCTCTTCCAATTCTCTCTGCAGGACCAAGCTAGTCAGTGGCTAGAACGTCGACCCGCAAGATCCATCACCTCTTGGGATGCTCTCACCACTCTCTTCCTTGCTCACTTCTTCCCACCAGGGAGAACTGCCAAGTTAAGGAGTGACATCCTAATGTTCGAACAACTTCAAGGCGAAACCCTCTACGAGGCGTGGACCCGATTTAATGATATGCTTCAAAGGGTCCCTCATCACGGTATAAATCTATGGCTTCAAATCCAAATCTTCTATGATCACGTTAATTACCACACAAAGTGTCTCATCGATCGAGCCGCCGGGGGCAGATTACGTGACAGAAATGCCGAGGAATCATAGGAAATCATAGACGAGCTTGCAACTTACAATAATGAGGTATGGGAGACCTCTCATATTGTGAAATCGATTGATGCTTCTAAACCTTCCGAAGAAAGCCTTGACACCCTCGAGAAAAGAGTTTAAAGTTGGATGTGAAACTTGCAAAGGAGCCCACCTGGATAGGCAAGTCAAGTATGGTGGTTTCAACAAACCATTTCTAGGATTTGGAGGCGATGGAGCCAAATACCGGGTTGGACCTCAAGGCTATTATACAAAGATCGAGGACGAAGCTCAAAAGAAAACCAGCCTTGAAGATTTGGTCAATAAACATATCGATGAGTCTACTAAGAAAAGAAACTTTTTCAAGGAATGGATGATTAAGATTAAAGAATATACTGATAGGAATGTACGAAACCAGGAAGCTGATGAAGCGAATAGTGTTACGCTTTTAGGGGGTCATTTAAGCCTTAATCTGTAATTATTTGATCAAATATTGCCTTAAATCGTTTTTAGGTACTTTGGAGAGGAATTCTAGAAAAGGAAGCATTTTGGACATTTTTGGAGCATAAAAGTGAAGAAAACGACAAAGTCTCAAAATATGCTGGAAATAGTACCTGACGGCGTCACTCTCTACGAGGTGACGGCGTCACGCTTTGACAAGACGAAGGATGATTTATACACCAGACGCCCCAGAAAGATTTGAAGAAATAAAGGGTGACGGCGTCACGCTTTGTGACGCCTAGGCCGTCACGTTATAGCACAAACGGAGACGGCCCAGAGAAGTTTAAAGGGGGACGGCATTAGAAGTGGATCTGAGCAATCCGAATATAAGCTTAGCGGCGAGGTGACGGCGTCACGCACTAGAACGTGACGCCGTCAGATTGTAAAATCTATATATAATTTTCTAATTTTCATTCATTGGTGTGCAACTTTTGGGAAAAAACCCTATCTCGTATTCTACAGTATTTTTAAGGGTTTTTCACCTTGAAACCTTGATGTTTAATTAGAGATAAGTCTTCTTTCAAATCAATCAATATGTCTATGTGTTGTTTGATTATATCTTATGCTTGTCTTTCAATTAACATGCTAGGCTAGGTCTTTATTGTGTTTGCTTAGATCTAATGAAACCTGGCTATTAATTATATGTTGTTGGTTTGCTTGTGATTATTGTGGTTAGGTGAAGTCGATGTTAGGCTTAAGAAAACTGGCTAACCTCATATACGGTAACTTGCTTGAACGTCTTAAGAAACATGAATCGGATGTGTACTATGATTATTTGGCTGTATTTAATGCATGAGCGAATTCTAATGATCCCATGTTAGGAGCTTAAATCGGCTCGACATAGGAGTGAAGTAGGAGCTTATAGAGTTAGGGAAGATCATACACAACCCTACGAATGGTTTAAAGGAATACAACCCGTCATCTACATAATCACAACAAACCAATTAACATATAAAAGATAGCTAGAGAGTAAGGAAATCTAAGTAAACACATATTTCTCATTTATAAGTTTCACAACCTTTAGTTTTTTTGTTATTTAATTTTATTTGCAAAAGTAGTAATTTGGGTTAGTTGACTAGCAACTAATTCCGCCCACTCTTCCAAAACCCGAGATTTTTACTTGCTTTCATAAAATATAAAAATACAAAAAGAATCATCCCTCAACCATTAGACCTAATAAGAGTAGCTTTTCAAGCCTAACGACACTGTTCCCCGAGAGAACGATCAATCCCCCGGTACTTGACACTTCACTATACTACATCGGACAGGTACACTGCCTGGTGGGGGTTGTAAGCTTCTCAAGATCCCTTGAGAGGTAAAACCTAAGTGCATAGGTTGCAAAACCCACGCATCAAGTTTTTGGCGCCGCTACTCGTTAGAATCCTTTCTAGTGAGATTTTTATTTTCATTTTTCTAGGTTTTCTTTAGTCTATCTTTTTCTTCATGTTTTTTTTCATAACCAGTACCATCCGCCATCATGGAAGGTGGTAACATCCTTGATCCCAACAACCCACCACAACAAAACCATCCCCAACCAAACCAACCTCCTAGAGCCCGTACTTTAGGAGAGTACTCCCGTCCTAGCCACCAAGGCTATCGAAACACCATTGAGCTCACCCAAGGAGCCAATGTGTCTCCCTTGCGATCCGACACCATCCGGTTGGTGCAAAGCGGATATGCATTCCATGGACTTCGTTCCGAAGATCCAAATCAACACCTCAAGGACTTTCTTAAGATCGTAGATTCCATAGACCTTGATGTTGACACTCGAGAGACTACCTGATTACGTCTCTTCCAATTCTGTCTACGGGACCAAGCTAGTCAGTGGCTATAATGTCGACCCGCAGGATCCATCACCTCTTGGGATACTCTCACCACTCTCTTCCTTGCTCACTTCTTCCCACCAGGGAGAACTGCCAAGTTAAGGAATGACATCCTAATGTTCGAACAACTTCAAGGCGAAACCCTCGACGAGGCGTGGACCCGATTTAATGATATGCTTCAAAGGGTCCCTCATCACGATATAAATCTATGGCTTCAAATCCAAATCTTCTATGATCACGTTAATTACCACACAAAGTGTCTCATCGATCGAGCCGCCGGGGGCAGATTACGTGACAGAAATGCCGAGGAATCATAGGAAATCATAGACGAGCTTGCAACTTACAATAATGAGGTATGGGAGACCTCTCATATTGTGAAATCGATTGATACTTCTAAACCTTCCGAAGAAAGCCATGACACCCTCGAGAAAAGAGTTGACGACCTATCTGAAAGGAAAAAGAGACGTCTAAGTCCACAACGAGTAACGGTCAACTCCATCTCTAACACAAAACCGACACCATTATCTGAATCACCTCGTAGGGAGAGTGTTGAATCTTTCTATAAACGTGCTCAACCTATTCCACCTCCCCAGGCACTTAGTCCTGAATTCGAAAACCGAATGAGAGAATATATGTCAACACATTCCGATCGGTTAGCAAGATTCGAGGAGGCCGTTTACAGGCAGAGGGAGGAAATGCAAGAGAAAATGGCTGAGATGATGAATCTTCTGAAGGAATACACAAAAACAAAAGCCCCCGAGAAGGTGTTGATGCGAGGACACATCAATAACCCCAACACTAAATTTGTTAATACCGTTTCCATCATCCACGAGGGCGACAATGAAGAAAAGGGGGGATGATAACTAAGGAATGTAACAAAATTCACCTCATTCCACATGGTGGTGACACTGAGACTATCAAGTGCGGTTTTGACGAAAGAAAGGAGACACCGCCTGATGAGCGCCCAATAGAAGAGCCACCAAAATCACAACAAGTAAAGCACTACTTGAAGCACGACATAAACAAGGAAACGATAAATGACTGGGTAAGAAATTATCGACGGATTCATCTTCCAGAAAAGAAGCTTAAAAAGACGACGCCGGACGACGAAGCAGATGTAGTACCCAGGGGGCAATTGTACGGAAGTCTCATGAAACAAAAGATAGTCGCTAAGCAAGGATTTCATGGAGTCCTCGAGGTACCATGCGGCATAGGCAAGCTCAAATATTTGGATGCAGTAGCTGACTAAGGTTCCGACGTGAGTTTAATGCCTTTATCCATCTATACTCAATTAACCAACAAGCCACCTTCCATTACCCACACCAAGCTCTCGTTTGCAAAACACTCTTATGAGTACCCACTAGGAGTAGCAGAAGATGTGTTAGTCAACGTCGCCGGATTTATGTACCCAGTTGACTTCATGATCGTTGATAGAGATAAAATGAGTATGCCAATCATTCTTGTGGCACCTTTCCTCGCTACAGCTAAGGCACAAATCGATTACGAAGGTAGCACTATCCGGATTAAAAGGGGAAGGAAAGCGATTAGCTTCCCAACAATCCCTCGCTATTTAAAGGAAACCATGCTACAAAAGAAGATTAAGGCGGACTTCAGCACGCCTCGTGGTCATGTGCGAGAGAAAATCCTTGCATGGGAGGCAAGGATTAAGAATTACAAAGAAACCAAGGCCAGAGAGGGTATGGATAGAGAAAACAACTCTAAGGGGAACGATGAGCGGGACGAGAACCCTGTGAAGTTTGCAGAAGGGGACTTAGTGCTCCTGCGACACTCGGAAATGAAAGAACCTCCCGACAAACCAAGTCCTTGGTGGTATGGACCATTCACAATCAAAAGCCGAGGACGGGATGGGATGGTAACACTGAGTAGCAAAATAGGAGGAGAAGTGACTGCAAATGTAGAACGATTAAAGCACTACCCCCGTAATGGCAAGGATTATCTCTACCAAGGGTACGTCATATCACGCGACGAAGTCACGTAATAGAGAGTGACTTTGAGTCTAGCTACAAGACTCGTTAATAAAGAAAAGCGCTTCTTGGGAGGCAACCCAAGCTTTATTTGTTTTGCGTGTGTGTTTGTTTTGTTTGAATTTATTTGTTTCCATATGCATGTTTTATTTTTATCATTATTGATTCATGTTTCAAATTAAAATTGTGAAAATGCTTTATTTTGTTTTTAACTTCGTCTTAACTACATATAAAGGTATCTTGCAAAAGATAAGTGTAAGGGAAATCTAAATTTGTTTATAAGAACAAATTGAAGCATGAATTGTAATAATATAAAATAAACATACATATTCGTACTAGTTAGAGTCAAATGCTTGTATCGAGTCATAATGAAATTTTGCCGGATTCCAGGAGTTAAGGTAATTGTTTTTCCAGAAATTTTCCGGAAACTAAACATAAGAATTCTGTCAGATCAATTCTGACGGTGTCAGCCTTTAAAAGCTGACGGTGTCAGCCTTTAAAAGCTGACGGCGTCAGCCTTTGAATTTCATTAAACGTTTTAAAATTTAGTTTTTCTACCGGATTATAAAAATTACAGCACCTCTAACTCCAGGAATCTGCAAAATTTTCATTCCACAAGCATTATATCCATATATAGATTTTGCCGGCGATTTTACACTAGGTTTGCCTAGATTGTTTTCTCAGGTCTAACAGGTTATTTTCGACAAGAAGGTGAACATGGAATCAAGTTCGTGACATCAAGCTTTTGGAGTCGCTTTGAGCTTGGAGCTTTTACATCATCTTGGAAGAAGATCTAACCATGTTACCACACGATCCACATCAAAAATCAGGGGAGTATTTGTTTCATTCTTTCTTTCTCTACTTTTACATCTTTTATGTGAACATTGGGGACAATGTTCGGTTTAAGTGTAAGGGGGGTAAATGAAAGCGCCTTAGAAAATGCTATTACGCTTGATTTTTGTGTTGTCTAAGGGTACTTGTGTAATAAAACCGAGAGAAACATTGGTTAGGGCAATTTTAGCGCAAATTTAAAATTTTTACAACATTTAGAAGTGATACTTTAGGTATAATAAGCGTCTCATGGATAGGGAATTGTATTACTAGCACAAAAACCGTACCACTCAAAAAATTTTCCCCCAAATATGTGAGGTTCACCCCTAGAATTGTTAGGAAAAGCATTCATCTTTGATGCTTGTGTGTGTACCGGTAGCTTATAGATTCTAGAACTTGCGTTAGGACCATCCCAAGTCCACAAGTGAGACTACATTCGTGTAGTTAGATTTACTACATGATAAGAAGCATTAGGATAACCCTTGTTTTACACCCGTATTATAATTACATTGACTTCATTGGTTAAGTAATTCTCCCACACCTTAGCGTTGTACTCATTTTTAGTACACGATACCCCTAGTACACCCCTCCGAGCCTATCCTTTCATTTCTAACTTTAAGCATTTTACTTAAAGGAAGAATTTGTTTACAATCCACCCAAATCGCCTTAGCCTACCTCGTATGCACTCATCTTTAGTGCATTATTGTGACAACATTTGTTTAACCCTTAGTTAATTGTCTTATTACTTACATGGTTGCTAAGTCGAGTCATATCCTTGTACATA
>LBNU01007179.1:20898-35723 GCA_014162995.1 Artemisia annua
GCCCTTTTCTAGTAGTGATCCTCAATCCCAGACCTAATTTAGATAGCTTTTCAAGCCTAAACGACACTATTCCAAGATGATCAATCTCCCGGTACTTGCCACTCACTATACTACATCGGTCAGGTACCTGCCTAGTGGGGGTTGTAAGCTTCTCAAGATCCCTTGAGAGGTAAAACTAAGTGCATAGGTTGCAAAACCCACGCATCAGAAGCCGTAATCAAAAATCTGAATATACAGGTGGGACAACTAGTTAAAGACTTTGAAGCTAAAGGAGACAGATGTTGGAGCGTGCAAGCAGTGTTCACAAAGGAAGAACAAGAAGATGACAGCAAAGCACCAGCCTGACTGAAGAGTTTTGTGGAATCAACTTCTTGCAAAAGGTAAAACAAGCCATTGGAAGAAGTCCTCCCTGCAACTTCCAGCAAAAGAGGCCTAATCCGGGAGACTTCCTTCTGCCTTGCACCATCGGTAACCTTAAAATTCTTGCTGCTGCCGATTTAGGTGCTAGCATTAATCTTATGTCTTTTTCATTGTTTAAAGATTTAAATCTTACTAACATAAAAGAAACAACGATGATCTATGAATGGCTAATAAACTAGATCTGGCCTAGAGGAACTATTGATAATTGCTCAATTTAGGGTATGTTCCCTGTAAGCCCTCACAAGACTAAACTCGTCCACTTGGGACACCAAATCGTTTAAAAGGCTTGTTGCATATGCTAAATGCAACCGTGATTCCTACGAAAGTGAGTTAGGATTTTTCTTGTTTTTCATTTTTGTTTTTATAGATTTATGCTTGTGGTAGTGTCGTGATTTCAGGGATATAAAGTTTGCTCATGGAGGCTAGTCGAAGGCATGAAGATTTCTCGTGATCCTTCTTTCATTTATGGAGCAAATTCCAGGGAAGTTCTCGCTCTAATTCTACCTTCTCTTCACATTTACTTAGTTTCTAGTACAAAAGGGACTTTGTACATTTCAAGTGGGCGGACGGGAGTAGAATTAACTTGAACTTTATTTTGTCCTCAATTTTCTAGTTTATTTTGAAAATTTTTGCTATTTTTAAACTTTTGACATGTTTTTCTTAACCGAACTAGAATAGACCTTAGCCGAGCACATTTAACCCTTGAATTAATATGGTGAAGTTTAGCCTATTCAGTTTCACCCTGTTTACCCAAATCCACCTAAATATTGAGTGTGCCGGTAGTTTTGTAGACTTTAGAACTTGGCTTTTACATCATTTCGAGACCATAGACGAGTAATGTACTAGACACATTTGGAAGGGACAATTTTAGAAGGCAATGTTTTAGGATTATCACCCAAATAACCTTATATGTGTGTGTTTATCGATTAGTCACCTCGACTTCTCGACCCCCGTGTAAACCAATTTGTTGCACCCATTTTTAGTGCAAGAAACCCCTAGTACACCCTTTTGAACCTTTCCTTTCATTTCATACCCCTATATATATTGTTTCGATACACCATTACACCTTAGCCTACTGTGTAGTCTTAGTTTATGATTGGGAACTCATTCCTCACAAATTCTGTGAAACAATTGGTCAAAGTCAGACGGAGCACTCTCCGCCTCGGACGCAGTTGACAAACTAGGGGAAGCCCCCGAAGAAGGGAAGGAAGTAAAATCGGTATACATGAGAAAGTCCATCTCGCGAGGCGTTGGATTGTTTGCCCCAGTTCGAGGTCTAAATGGAAGAATTCAGGAATCACGCCTACGTCAAAGACATATCATTGAATATCATTTGAAGACCCCCCAAATCCTCATGTATTGTTCATCTCAAGTGGGGGGATGTTGATGTGTGGTTTTGCAACTTTGCAAAAGGTTTTACTTATCAAGGGATCTTGAGAAGCTTGCAATCCCCACCAGGCAGTGTACCTGACCGATGTAGATAGTGAGTGGCAAGTACCGGGGGATTGAAACTAATCTAACTAGGTCTAGAGGTGAGGGATGATTCTTTTTGTATTTTTATATTTTATGGAAAGCAAGTAAAAATCTCGGGTATTGGAAGAGTGGGCGGAATTAGTTGCTAGCCAAGTAACCCAAATAACTACTAATGCAATAAAAATAAAATAACAAGAAAGTAAAATCGTAGGAACTCTTATATGGATAAAAACGTGTTTACTTAGATTTCATCAATCCTTAGTTATCTTTTATTGATAAATTGGTTTGTCACAATCGCGTGGATGAAGGGTTGCATTCCTTAATACCATTCGTGGGGCCTGTACGATCTTCCCCAACTCTATAAGCTTCTATCTCTTCCTATGACGACACGTTTAGTATCCTATCATAGCCTCATTAATAGTCACTTATTCATTTAATACAACCAATAAGACCGTAGTACACATCCGATTACGTTTCTTAAGACGTTCATGCAAGTTACCGTATAGGAGATTAGCCAGTTTTCTTAATCCTAACGCTAAAATCAATCACCCACAACAATTAATGACAAACCAACAACCAATAATCAATAACTAAGTTTCATTAGATATAAGCAAACACAAATAAACCTAAGCTAGCATGTTAATAGAAAGAAAAACATACAACATAATCAAACAACACATAGACATGTTGAATGATTAAAGGATAACTTATCTTCAATTAAACATGGATGAAAGTAGGGGTTTGAAACCCTTACAAAAGCTGTAAAATCGTGCTAGGGTTTTGTGACAAAAGTTCCTCTCCAAAAGTTCTCCCTCTAATAAATGAAAAATCGAAAATATATATAGAATTTACAATCTGACGGCGTCACCTTTTGGGTCGTGACCCAGTCAAGTCGCCGTCCTTGGGTTTCTTGATTGCCTAGATCCACTCTTGATGCCATCTGGTTGACTTGTTCTCTGGGCCGTCTCTCTTTAACTTAACACGTGACGTACTTGGTGAATTAGAACGTGACGCTGTCACGTGTAATCTTCCTAATATCTTTCTGGCGCGTCAAGTTTAAAGTGATTATCCACCACTTGATCAACATGTGATGGCGTCACCTTGTGAGCCTTGACGCCGTCAGGTACTATTTCCAGCTTGAATTCTTGAATTGTCGTTTTCTTCACTTTTTACTCTAAAAATGTCCAAAATGCTTCCTTTTCCAGAATTCTTCTCCTAAGTACCTAAATTGACAAAAGAAACGATTTGAGGTAGTAATTGATCATATTATCACAACTTAGGGCTTAAATGACCCCTTAAAAGCGTAACAAATTTCTCCTTATCAGATGTATAATTATGATTCAAAAAAAATGTGAAATTCTGTATGTAGATATTTGAAATAAACAGGTGCACCTTAGTATAGCACCTTGATTATGAGCTCATCAAGACTTAGTATCGAAGAGGCCACTTCGGTCACATTTGAAGATATAAGTTGGTGGTTGTTTCTACACCAACATGAAGACCAAGTTATGTGCCCATAATGATGTCCTCTAATGGTACATCTACTTGATATGATCCAGTTCTTGTGTTTCGAAGTTTAGACCTTGGGCGAACGGTAAATGGTGATGACTTAGTTGTAAATGGTGAACGGTAAATGGCCGTCAGGTACTATTTCCAGCTTGATCAACATGTGATGGCGTCACCTTTTGCTTGTTATTTTTCATTTTACACCCATTATGTGAAATCCCATGTCTATTCCTACCCTTTAGTCGTGAATCATGCTTAGGTGAGAAAATCGAGCAGGTATTGGGTTCTTGCCCGGCGTTCTGGTCATGTATCAATGTCTTTGTGGCTTTTGCCACAGTATGTTAGTAACGACGCTATACCTTTAACCTTATATGTTTTTACCCAATGTTGCCTTCAAGAGTTGTTCCGACCTTAGCTCTAGTGGTGGATTTTTGTGTAACTGCCAAGCCTATGATAGAATACATACTATGACTGTGCAATGAGTGATCACCCCAAAAATTGACACTTAGAATATAGAGAGAGTGAGTGTTTGTTCCCCTTTTTGTGAGGTATTCGGCTTTGTGAAATTGTAGCATAGGATATTTTGAAATTCATATTTCCCGAGTAATATTGGGGGATATCTTTTTGAGAATACTTCTAATAAGGTCTACTTGAGGGCAAGTAGAGTTCAAGTGGGGGGATATTTGATGACATCAAATAATCCTGATATTTAAGTGTCAATTTCCCCCTATTATGCTCATGTATTATACTTATTATGTGGATATATACTTTGATTTCTTTATATTTTGTATCCAGGTTACAAGTGAGCATAAGAGCTAAAGAGACGAGGAAAATGGAAAGAATATACTAAGACAAACAAATCCAAGTATGCTGGAAGAAGCTACGGCGTAATATCATCTCTCAATTACGCTGTAGCAAGGAATTCAATTAAGAAGACCAAAGTCAACGCGGACCAAGAGTTACGGCGTAACTAAATCTATGGTTTACGTTGTAACATATTCAAGACTTAATGAATCTTCAAAATGGAAGACTACGCCATAACATTGCTCTGGAATTACAGCGTAGCAACGTGTACGAGAGTAGTCCAAGCTCATTACCTAACTTACGGCGTAGCTCCACTTTGGAACTATGGTGTAACGATGACTACGAGAGTAATCTAAGATCCTAGAAATTATCTACGGCGTAACGCATATGGAGACTGCGACGTAGAAGAAACCCTAATATTGGAGTTACGGCATAACAGTTCATCAACTACGCCGTAACCATCAGATCTGGATAAGATTACATTAGCTAAGGCGTAACACATTTCTTAGTTACGTCATAGCTCTGATCGGGCCTATAAATACAACCCTAATTTCTGCATTTGTCATACAACTTTCTCACACAAAAAGTCAGAGATCGTTGGGAGCTTTAGGAGGCTCTTCTACAGCAGCATATGGAGGCTTTCCAAGGGAGAAATCACGCTTCATTCCATAAGTTTTAGCATTTCATATTTAATTTTACATTTCGAATTCATGTCTTGTATTAACAGTATTTCGAGTGTTCAATTTAATATGATCGGCTAAGCACCTCTGGTGCTAGCCTAATTATGATTCCTTTATTGCTTTAATTATGTTTCCGTGCTTTTCTTAATGCTTTTACGTGTATGCATGCTTAGTTTATCTTAAGAACTTTTAGTTTCGGTAGTATTGTAAGCTTGCTTGTATCTGTTACGCTTTATGTGGTTGACTTGATACCTCAATCCATTTAGTAGGCTAGAAGAATTGACCATAGGACACTAGCCTGACAAATTGCGAGGAAATGGGAGGGATGACAACTGACCATACTGCCTTGCATGAGAATTGACCATAGGACCACCTTGCAAGTGGAGGTACTTAAGAAGTTAGAGAATGACCTATGATCGTGACAACGGGACATTTAAGATAAGTCTAGCATGTAGTGGCACTTAATGACTCAAACCCGTCTACCGTACGTCGGCTTACTAGCATGGGGTAGTGCCTGTGGTTCCTGGCAGGATTCGGGGGAGATAGGCTAGGGAACTTGACCATATGAACCTAGTGATATATGTCCGCCCCACCTAAAGCATTGGATTAGTTTAATATGGAACATGACTAAAAGTAATATAAGAGGATTAATTAGGCTAGCACACTTCTCTCATACTGCTCACAACTTTACTTTTAATTGCTTTTGTTTTAATTTCATTTCATTTCAAACAATCAATCAATCATTTCTACTTTTAATTTAGTTTTAATTAGTGACATTAGACTTAGATATAATCCGCACCACATAGCTCTTGGGACGACCTCGGAGTTACCATTACTAGCCTACACATGACCGGATTCTCTTTCCGTTAGTGCATAAGGTAGACCTAGGATAGAAATGAGACTTTACAAAAAGTAAAACCTGGTCAGAAAACCTGCATCAGTATTTTTAAAACTATGTGGGGAACTAGAATCAAGTTATAGGTTAAAGTCGAGTGATAAAATGACGGCTGTCGAGAAGTTGGGAATATTTGTGTATATACTTAGGGTGTCTAATAGGGATGTTGGTGAGCACTTTCAACGTTCAGGAGAAACTATCAGTAGAGTATTTCATGAAGTTCTAAAGGCAATAACTTGTATATCTAAAGGCTTTCATGGTCTAGCCAATGAGATGATAAATCAGAAGGATCCATCCTTTCAATTAACACCACATCAAATCATGAATGATAAAAGATATATGCTGTACTTCAAGGTATTCAATTACTTTTTGGTTATCTAAATTTATAATACTAATACTATATCTTGATATTTTCTTAAAAACAATTATTTAGGATTACATTGGCTGTATTTATGGTACGCATATTGGGGCATGCATCCCAGAGACCGAACAAGTGCCTTATATTGGTAGAAAAGGGATACCTACTTTCAATGTAATGGCAGTATGTTTGATTTATGATGTTTTACCTTTATATCGGTTGGATGGGAGGGTTCAGCACATGACACACGTTTATTCCTCAATGTCATTAACAATCGATCTATACGCATTTGTTATTATACCAAAACTTCATGATAAATTGCAAGCGACTTATTTTAAAGTTTTGCGAGGTAGATATTATGTTGTTGATAAAGGATATCCTGATAGAAAGGGATATTTGGTTCCATATCCAAAGACAAGATATCATAAATCACAATTTGAAAATGTGCCGCCTAAGAACATGCAAGAGTGTTTCAACCGTTCTCATTCATCTCTACGAAGTGCTATTGAGAGATCATTTGGAATTTTGAAGAAACAATGGAAAATACTCGAGAGAATGCCAAAATAGTGTGGAAACTCAGCATGATATAATTATCGCCGCATTTACTTTGCATAACTACATTCGTAATAATAACAAGGAAGACATGGTGTTTACTATGTTCGAACAACATCCGGATTACATGGATGTGATGAATTTCGTGATGTTCGTGGCTCTGTTACAAATAATGAAGGTATTTCTAGTGGAACGTCTAATGAGATGAAACAAATTCGTAATGATATTGCCACATCAATATGGAAAGCATGTCACAGATAAGTTATAGTTAGGGCATCATGGTGTTTATGTAATATCAAGCATATAAAACTAATGAGTACCTTATAAATAATAACTTTATTATTTGTTCAATCAATTTTTTGTTTTGATATGTATATGCCATTTTTCGTAATTTTACATTTTATAATTGCAGCTATGTTACCAAACATGTTTTTTTAAATAAACGGCTACTGCTACTGCTTATTTCTACTTGTCGCCAAACATACCCTTAGTTCGGTTAACCACATATATCTAAAAATAAAAACCGAAACCAAACCGTGATAAGCGGGTTTTTTAGTTTCGTTTTTTTCGGTTTCGGCTTCATCAATTTTGGGTTTTTTTTGGTTTCAGATTGAGCGGTTCAGCTCGGTAACCTCGGTTTCTCGGTTTTCTGAACACTCCTACATGTTGCGTCATGTGAAAGGGAAAGACGTGAGTTGTTAGTTAGTCATGTTTTACTATTAAATCACCTATTAATTTTGCGTTCTATTTTTTCTTAGGCACCTTAAATACAACGTGTATGCTCTCATTTCCTTGATACGTGCAAATGTAGCTTCAACATTTGCGATCCTATTTTCCATATTATCAACTTCGGTTTCGACGTGAAACGTGCTTTCAGCTTCAGTAGCAGCTTGAGCTTCAGCAGCAGCAGCTTGAGCTTCAGCAGCATCTAGCTCTTCCATGTACTCTTTGTAGTACGACTTTTTCCTACACCATTCGATAATCCTGTCTCTCATCCACGGTTCAGCGTCCTTAAAAGAACCATACTCCTCATAAACTGCATGACCCCAATGTAACATAACTTCATTAAAGAGGAGCTCGTGTGACAATATTTTTGAGTATTCCTCTTCAACTGTGCAACCACGCCAAGTCATGTGTGTCTTGTAAAATGAGACCGAAATGTTTTGCGAGAATGTTTATAGGTAAAAATTGAGACGGGAATGATTTTGTTGGGATATATATAGGAAGAATTTTTTGGCAGATTATCCCGTCGACATGTCGACGGGATAAGTAACGCGGGAAAATTCCCGCCATTTATATTGGACATTATTTTACATAATTGTTTTATACTCTTATAATCCCGTCGACATGTCGACGGGACTGATAAAGTACCACAATAATTAACGTTAATCACACGTTAATTACGAAACAATTCGTGATTAATATTGTCCCGTCGACATGTCGATGGGAATAACTGGCGGGATAAATTTGCGCCCAAGTTCTGTCAATAATTGAGGAGAATTGACCAGGCAAAAGTTTGACCAATATGATCCCATCGACATGTCGACGGGATAATGTTGGTATGAAAAATTCAACGCTACTTGGCTCGGTCAAGCCAAATTTTTGTCGTTTTGTGCCCTAGGCCGTCGACATGTTGTCGACGGGAACATACTCGTCGCCTGATGTCCTTATTCTTGTAGTGTGGGCCGTGCTTAAGAAGAAATCCTAGTTATGTTATAGCAGGAGAAACATGTGAAAATTACAGTAAGTGATAATTATATTACATAGTACCATCGTTTTTGACTGGATGACCCTTTTTGGACTTTCACTTGCTTTTATTTCTATGTTTCACTACAATGACAATTTTTTTAGTGATATTATCGATTTTGAATTTCTTGTTCAAATGAGATGTACCAACAAGATATGATGGAAACCATCATGTTTTTACATTCTGCACTTAGGTATCAAAATCTAGTTAATTAAGACAGCCTAGTAACAACCATTGATATGAGCGAACGAGCCTTTAACCTTAAGTTAACAATGTACGTGCATGGTACTAAAGGGTTTCATACTCGAGTTATAGAGAGGTTTGAACTCTCATGTGGGATAATCGTGTAGAGTATATACTAGGTTAGGTGTCTGAGTGTTCCCTTTGAGAAAAAATTAGTAAACCAAGCTAAGAATTCCTCCCTTTTACTGCCTTCCTTGAAAACATATAATCTCGTTTATTGCTTCTTACAAAGATGAAGGACCAAAGTCAACAACTTAGAAGTTAGTTAAGTTAGTTAAAAAGTTATTTTATATATTTTGTGAAAGGACGCAACGATTTGGAAGCAACCCTTCGAACAGACACCATGGTTCGATGGTGACCATTGGTTTAGTATAAATAGAAGTGAACATGTAACGATTACAAGTTTTTAGAACCAATTAATAAAGTTATTCAGAATTTAGTTTGCTTGCAATTTCATATATCGTATCTCATTGGGACTAACATTTGGCATCAAGAGCCATCTCTCGTTACACAATTCGAAATCAGAAACAACAACGAGAACAAAGAACCAAAAAGGAAACAACGCAGAAACTTGTTTCAAAAAAAAAAGAACGCAACGTTTTACAAAACCACACGTTGCCTGGATAACTTGGACGCAAGGGAAGGAAGTGCACATCCAAAAACCTGCGTGGGAAATTGCAAAAGAGAGGGCACCAAACGAAGTGGTGACCAAGATATTGGTTGTGTTGTTGGATTCCTGTACGCGGCAGGAAGAAGAAAAGGAAAAGGAAAACATAGTTCTTCAGGAACTTTGTTTTGTGATTAATATCACACGACAACAAACCATTAGACCCTTTGTTGCATCAATATAACGCAACAAATTGGCAGGAGAAGGACGTCAAGAAAGAAATACCCACGGTTGCAAAGTTAACGCAACACGTTTGGAAAGAAGGGAAAGTTGCTTGGATATAGAAGTAGTACCGAGAGGAAGAAAGAAAACAAAAAAAACAATCAAGGGATTGTTGGGCGCACGCTAGCAATACGAAACAACAACAACGAACCGAATACAAAAACAAACTGATCATTTGTTTTTAGATAATACCAAGTGGTATTGTGAGTTGTAAACATACGGTGTGGAACAAAAAGGAAGGAAGAAAGGAAGTATTGTGGGAACGCGTTTGAGAAGTAACGAGCAACGTAGGCAACAAGGCGAAAACAATATCGTTAACCTTGTTTAGAGTCATACTACCGAGTTAGTATTAGAAGGAAAACAAACAACGATTTTTTTAAAAAATACCGAGAAGTATTTTGGGTACTTTGTGATAACGAGTACTTGGAACCGAAAAGAAAACAACATACAACAATTGTTGTGTTACCGAAAGTGTTTGGACACTTTGAAGGAAAGCCGAGACACAAGCAAGGAGTCTAGGGCACGTTAGGGTTTCAAGTCGACACAAAGGAAAGGAAGGAACAACGTGGTGAATTAGTGGTACTTTGGAAGTAATTCGACATCAACACTAGAAGGTGAACACGAATTGATTTGGTGAAACAAGGGAAAGAAAGGCATAGTTGGTACAACACTAGTATCGACACCAAGGGGAATACGTTTGTGTTGAAACACAACAACGAGGTCACAAGCAAATTCGAAACTTTGGATTTCAATTTCTCATTTATATAGTATAGATACTTGTTTATACTATTAGGAAATCCCGAGAACTATTTATTGATCCCGTTATATTAGGATTCCCGGATAACTATTTCTGTTCCCGTAGTATTTAGTGATACCACATTAGTTAGAATTCTCATACAAGTAGAAGGTGAAGATTATAAATACCTTTAAGATGGCCGGTGATAATGCAAATGACGCTAACAACACCGTAGTGAAACCCGTAACACCTATTGCACAATACCAATGCCCTAAACTTAAAACCACAAACTATACAGTTTGGGCTATTCAAATTAAGGTTATATTAGAAGCACATGGTTTATGGGAGACAATAGAGCCTAAGGAAAATGCACAGTTAGATGATAAGAAAGATAAGGCAACTATTGCCTTGTTATATCAAGCGTTGACCGAAGATGTGATTTTACAAGTAGCAAGTTGTAAAAAGGCTAAGGAATTATGGGAATCGTTGAAAAGGAGACACGTTGGAGAAGAGAAAGTGCAACAAGCACGGTTACAATCATTGATGATTGGATTTAATGCCCTTCAGATGAAGGAAGATGAAACGGTGGATGCATTTACGAACAAACTAAATGGTTATGCCACGAAGGCAAAAGAATTGGGAAAGACCATGGATGAATCACTTTTAGTTAGAAAACTATTAGACTCCACACCAGATAGATTCATTCAGATAGTAGCATCCATAGAACAAACAAGTGATCTTGACACTATTACCTTAGATGGGATCACTGGAAAACTTAAGGCATTCAAGGAGAGAATAAAACTCCGAAAGGGAGGTCAAGTAGAAAGCCAGGATAATTTGCTATTCGCACAAGGCGAACACTCAAAGAATGGAAAACGTTTTTCCATGCATAGGGGTAGATCAAACTACTCACGAGGGAACTGGCAAAACAACAAGTATAAGGATAACTCGAATGGAGAAAACTCAACTCACAAAGATAAGTCTAATAAAGGTAGACGTGAGTGGGATATAAGGAAAGCAAAATGTTTCAATTGCGGGAAACTAGGACATATTAAGAAAGACTGCAGAAAACCATCAACAACCCAGGAACAATCAAACCTTATCAGGATAACTCGAATGGAGAAAACTCAACTCACAAAGATAAGTCTAATAAAGGTAGACGTGAGTGGGATATAAGGAAAGCAAAATGTTTCAATTGCGGGAAGCTAGGACATATTAAGAAAGACTGCAGAAAACCATCAACAACCCAGGAACAATCAAACCTTATCTTAGAAGACGATGAACCATCACTATTAATGACTAGGCACGAAACTAAACACGAAGAAGTTTTGTTGAATGAAGGACAAATACAACCCGGAAAATATGCTACAACAGATGCTAGCATATGGTATTTAGATAATGGTGCAAGTAACCATATGACGGGAACCAAGAGTCATTTTAAGGATATTGACGAAAGCATCACTGGACACGTTCGTTTTGGAGATGGATCGTATGTGGAGATAAAGGGTAGAGGTTCAATACTATTAGGATGTAGAAACAAGGAACAAAAAATTGTGTCAGACGTTTACTACATTCCAAACCTCAAGAGCAACATACTAAGTCTAGGACAACTTACCGAGATAGGTTGTAAGATCATCATGGATGGAAACTTATTGACTTTGTATGACAAGAGTAAGAAATTGTTGATGAAGGTAGAAAGATCAAAGAATCGACTTTACAGTATTAGACTACAGATAGAGGCACCTATATGTCTCTTAGCAAACGTAGATAACCAAGCATGGTTATGGCATGCTAGATTAGGTCATCTGAACTTTGACGCGTTAGACAAGATGACAAGGAAAGGTCTAGTAAATGGAATACCAAGGATAACTCATGCAGGACAAATCTGTGATGCATGTTTGTTAGGAAAACACATTAGAACACCATTTCCACACAAAGCTAAATTCAGATCAAAGAACCCATTGGACTTAGTGTATGGAGATCTTTGTGGTCCCATAAGTCCAGCCACACACTCTGGAAAGAAGATCATCTTCTTATTGATAGATGATTGCACACGTTTCATGTGGGCCTACTTTCTAACCTCGAAAGATCAGGCATTTAGCACATTTAAGGAATTTAGACAGAAGATTGAAATGGAGTTGAAGTTGAAGTTAAAAATGCTAAGAACAGATAGAGGTGGTGAATTTACATCAAATGAGTTCACCAAGTACTGTAAGGAAAATGGTATAGCACGACAGTTGACAGCACCATACTCACCACAACAAAATGGAGTAGTGGAGAGAAGAAATAGGACAGTGTTATCAACAACTAGGAGTATGATGAAAGCGATGAAGTTACCCTTAACTTTTTGGGCGGAAGCAGTCAGACACGCCATTTACATACTCAACAGGGTACCTACGAAAGCCCTGGAAGATAAGACACCATATGAAGCACTCTACAAAAGGAAACCAAACCTGGAATACCTAAGAATATTCGGATGCACAGCTTATGCTAAGATAACAATGCCTCATTTAAAGAAGTTAGATGATAGAAGCATACCGATGGTGTATTTAGGTGTAGAGGAAGGATCAAAAGCATGTAGGCTATATGATCCAGTAAGAAAAAGGAAACATGTTAGTAGGGACGTAAAGTTTATGGAAACGAAACCGTGGGATTGGGATAAGAATGAAGAGGATACAAGTACACA
Source organism: Artemisia annua (assembly GCA_014162995.1). Classification (NCBI taxonomy): domain Eukaryota; kingdom Viridiplantae; phylum Streptophyta; class Magnoliopsida; order Asterales; family Asteraceae; genus Artemisia; species Artemisia annua. The sequence goes on from LBNU01007179.1 coordinate 33,888, forward strand.
AGACACATTTTGGGCTAGTTTTGTGGAAGGCAAAGTTGATGAGGAAAACCCTTTACAAGTCAACATAGAAAACGACGATGATTTGTATCCATTACCGGATCCAACATCAGATCCAGATTCACCAATCACACCACCGACATACAATTATGACCCTAACTCAGAAGAGGAAGAAGAACCTACAAGTAGCTCATTAGGAAGCTCAGGTCAGAGATATGATCATAGCCCAGTTCGAGGAAGAAGAAGGTTAGCAGAAATCTATGAAACTGCACAACATGTAGAAGCACCTAGTTTATTCTTCACAGAAGAAGAACCTCGAAATTATAAGGAAGCATCAAAGGATAAGAAATGGATTGAGGCCATGGAGATTGAATTGGATTCAATCAACAAGAATAATACATGGACCCTTACTACATTGCCAACAAATCAGAAGGCAATAGGACTCAAATGGGTTTATAAAACCAAGAGAGATGCTAAAGGAAAGATCATAAAGTATAAGGCAAGATTAGTTGCAAAAGGTTATGTACAAGAACAAGGAATAGACTTCGATGAAGTGTTTGCACCAGTTGCTAGGATAGAGACAGTTCGTCTAATATTGGCACTAGCAGCTTATCATGGTTGGCAAGTACACCACTTAGATGTAAAATCAGCATTTTTACATGGAGAATTGAAGGAAGAAGTCTACGTTACACAACCTGAAGGTTTCATACAAGAAGGAAACTTAGGAAAAGTATACAAGCTAACTAAAGCTTTGTATGGCTTAAGACAAGCACCAAGAGCTTGGAACGTGAAGCTTGATCAAACCTTGAAGTCATTGGACTTTAAGAAGTGTAATCTCGAACAAGCAGTTTATACGAAGAGAAGCAAGACTTCTACACTAATAGTTGGAGTATATGTAGATGATTTGATAATCACGGGAACTCCAAAGAAAGAAATAGACTTGTTCAAATCCCAGATGAAAGACAAATTTGAAATGAGTGACTTAGGGTTACTAGCTTATTACCTTGGGATAGAAGTTACACAGACAGGAGGAGAGATTACAATCAAGCAAACAGGATACATTAATAAGATCTTGAAGGAGACAAGTATGACAGACAGTAATGATACGAAGATACCTATGGATCCCGGCACTAAGTTGGTCAAGGCGGAAGATGGAGAATCAGTTGACGCAACTTACTACCGAAGTTTAATTGGAAGTTTAAGGTACTTACTGCATACAAGACCAGATCTTAGTTATTCAGTCGGACTACTCAGCATATTTATGCAAGACCCGAAGGACCATCACCTGAAGGCAGTGAAACAAGTAATCCGATATATCAAAGGAACAAAGGAGCATGGCATAATATACAAGAAAGAAGGCGGCTGCAAGATTACAGGTTACAGCGATAGTAGTTATGGAATCAACACCGATCAAGGAAAAGGAACTACTGGAATCGTATTTTACTTTGGAGAGTCACCTATTACTTGGTGTACTCAGAAGCAACCTACAGTGGCACTATCATCATGCGAATCAGAATTCATGGCAGCTACTGGAGCAGCATGTCAAGCTTTGTGGTTAAAACGACTACTTAGTGAATTGACTGGATGGCAAGAAAAGAGGATAACGCTTAAAGTTGACAACATATCAGCTATAGCACTCGTGAAGAACCCAGTATTTCATGGAAGGAGCAAGCACATAGACATTCGCTATCATTTCATTCGGGAATGCGTAGAGAATGGTCATATCAATGTGGAACACGTTAGTGGAGAACTACAAAGAGCCGACATCTTAACGAAAGCCTTACCAAGACTGAAGTTTGTAACAATGCGACAAATGCTTGGAGTTCAAGACTTAGGTCA
>LBNU01007182.1:6089-20538 GCA_014162995.1 Artemisia annua
GTATATGTACTAATGTGGAAATTCAATCCTCGGGATATTTTCATTTATGCACTTTTTTGTTTATGCTTATTTTTTCATGCAAAAGGAAGTGAACTAAATTTGGGGAGGATTGTGTGGCAAAATTAGCTGCAATTGAGGGATGAGTTCACCCCCTGGTAAATGGGTTGGAGATCGCAGTGTACACCCATTCTTTGGTCCATGAACAACCTGATCAATTTGGTTAAGTAACTAAGCTATTCGATTCTGTCTGAATCCTGCTGCCTAGTAGCGTAGACTCTGCTGCTAGACTCTGCTGCTAGACTTTGCTGCTAGACTCTGCTGCTAGACTTTGCTGCTAGACTCTGCTGCTAGACTCTACTGCTAGACTCTACTGCTGATTCAAAGTACTGCTGATTCAAAGTGCTGCTCGTTTTAACCACTGAATCCTACTATTATGGAAAGTATTATGTTATAATTAATGGGCCGTTAATTATACATAATTCCATGGGCTAGGGTTTGAGTATTCTCTATTATAAATAGAGATCATAACATTCTGCATGAAGGACGATTAACACAAACCCTAAACACTTGAATACGATTAGGTTCTTGATTTGTGCCTAAAACAAGAACATCACTTGGTCTTATCCCATAGAGATATTCGTGTAACCCAGGCATAGGGTCGAATAGTTTCTATTGGAAAGTGATACCACGATTTCAAGTGAATATCCAGTACTCATTGATTATCTTAACCCTAATCTGGAACACAGTAACACCTATTAACCAACACGGATGACCAGGTGCTTCATTATAGCATAATTCACAGCAAGATTATAAACAAACGAGAAAGTAAATTGGTAAAGAAAGAAATTGACTAGAAAGTATTTCCGCTTTACATTCATAGGGACTGTAAGACAAACAATACAGACCTGATCATTGTTTTCTTCTTCTGTAGTGGAATTCTGGGATTCTAATGGTTTGTCTGCACCGCAGTTCTGTCGGTTACATTTGGTCCTAAAAGGATAGTTTATGTTGTTACATTTGTCACACTTCCAGCTCCCTTCTGGCATATCCGCTTCTGAAACAAAATAAGATACATATATATGATTCAGACTCGAACGTCACTAACAGGTAACCAAATATATACATGAAGTACTTACTGGGCAACCGCAAACCAAATTGTTCCATCAGCTGAGGCAAACCATACAATGCACCTTAGTTGATTGATATAACAAAATTCAGACATACCATGGCAGCCTAAGCAATGGGCAACCGCAAACCGAATTGTTCCATCAGCTGAGGCAAACCATACAATGCACCTGCAAAAAAGATGTAATTCCAGTTTCAGCAAGATGTCACATAGTAGCAGGTAGCGGTGTTAATCGGGTCGGGTCGAGGCTAAAAATATCATACCCGAACCCAACCCTATTTGAACTCGGGTTCGAATATGAGTAAAATGGTCATAAAATTGCCTATTTGTTCTAATTTAGATAGATAATTAATAATAAACCATATTAAAATAAATTAAAAAACCCATATTCAGGTCAAACGGGTCGTCCCGAACCCGAGTTAGCCAAAAATATCTAACCCGATACCCAACCCTATTTAGCATCCGGGTTGACCCAAACAAACCGAATAAGATTATTGAACAAAATAAGTATCAGAACAACACAACTTCTAAACAACACAGGCTAAACAATAAAATGGCCAAAATCAACCAAAAAACACATACCAGTTCCTATCATGGGCCCACCTGAATAAGCAGGTGTGGCAGAGAGTTGCAGAGGACGATAAGGGTTCCTTCCAGGCAGACGGCTGTTGTAGTTGTAATGATAAGCAAAACCATCATAAGGAGGGATAGATGTTCCATTAAACGGAGATGCAGCATAAGGTGTTACACCTGTATACATTGAAGAGAGTGCACTGGAGGCCGCATAAGGAGAAGACGAGGAGTAGCCTTGTGGGGTCGGCATTTGCCATGGAGCAGATTTCTGTAGAAAAACATTTTGAAATCATAACCAAAATATTTTGAACTTGATTACACTCATCATAGGACTAAAATCCAGTATAAATTCCTTCTATTAGTTATCAAAACTACCAATATGCTTTGATGAGCAATCAGTTTCGTTACCGGTCCTGTTAAATGTCTATTCTCTTACGGCCAAAAAATGATAACTAATACAATATGTGTAATAAACGGATTGCGTAACTTACTGAGTTATGATCAGCTGGTCTTGGCTGTGTAAAGTTGCGCATATTGCAAGTTGTGCAAAAAGAAAAGTTGACATTCCCACATCTAGGACAGGTCCAGTCATCTTCTCTACGACCACCTAATATCATAAGTACAACAAATAAATACGACTGAGAAGCGTCATTTCCACATAATAGATGTATGGGTCATGTATAAACTAACACGGGAATAAGTAAATGCTTACACTCCCAATGTGTTTCTAACCAGTAACCATGACGAAGCTAAGATTCTGTTTGAAGCGGCATTCCTATGTTTTTAAAAGGCTGTGGACGAGGTATAATTCCTTTGCTTGAGCATATAAGGCTCAAAAGTTGAATGGTATTTCAGAGTCCAACCTTTGGTTGCCTGTGCTAAGGTATATTTCACCCTTGTGGGTTGTTTTTAGTTGTAGTTTCTTACTAGTCGCTCTAGGTCATCCTGTGCCATGTTATTTGTTTTAAATTAGTCACTCGTTTTTTGTTGTAGTTTATTTATTTTGGGGTAAATTGTGAAATAAAAAATTTTGTCAAACTATGGGTTGCGATGGACAAGTCCCATGGCCACAATAAAAATTAGTAACATTCAATCAAAGCTAGAGCATACTGTCTATACTATAAACCAAGCTAAAACACATAACCAGCCCACATAACACGACTTATTATCCAAGTCAAGAAGAAGCATCATCCAAATACGAATACGACACATCAGCATATAGAGAAACTAAGACTAAGGCTAGTAAGGGGGTATAAGTTTTAGCTTACTTTAGGGCTTATGAGTTTATATGACTCTACTTATATATCATACACCCATATTTTTGGACTTGTGAGATAATTATTATGACTTAAAGATGGAAGATAAGCTCATAAGGTAGAAAAAAGCCGGATAAAGATGAGCTTATGAGATATAAGACAAACCAAATAAGATCATAAGCCCAAAATAGGCTTAAAACAAGGACCCCTAAGTTCAAAGTTTCAGTGAGTAACCTCCAGTAAAATTGGCAAGCCCGAAAATCCATACTTGTAGTTCTAATCACCATCTCGATGTATTTAACACTAATATGAGTATATATCAATAAATTATCACAACCAATTAGACCCTAAACGTTAAATTAAAACCTCTCTAATCTATCATATTCATTTAATCAAATTACAAAAGAGAAGGAAGTGGTTGTTTCTCCACTAAGCATTATTGACACATATATATAGCCAATCACAATTTTAAAAAATGGAGACTGATGGTTTTGGTGAATGGTGGAGAGGTGGCGGGGTGGGATTGGTAATGTGGGGCATTGTGTTTGGACGGTGGAGATTAATTTTAGAGTTAAGCGTTTTTGTTTGGATGGGATTGCCAGCGTGGCTACTACAAAAGCAAATACTACAACAACTACTGTATATCATTAAAATTTTTCATTAAAATGTTTTTTTACATATCATTTTCTATTTCAACATCTAAAACCACAAATAAACACACCCCCCCTCTAAACATACTTCATTTTTATCTTCTTCAACTGAATTCTTCTATCGAGTGTCAACTATATCATTCTGCAACCTCATTCTTATAAACACACCTCTAACTGTTTACAATGAAATGTTGCAGATGGGTTTAATGGCTCAAAAGTAACCTAAAAGTGTGATTTAAATGAACTTAAGACTCTAAAATCATTGTTCCGAATTATAAACTTTGTAGACAACATGTTTGACGCACTGAACATTTAAAGAAGAATTAGAGACTAAAGACGAGCCTGTTCGATCAACTCATACAAAAAATTACCCGATTTTACCATAACCCATGCTGATAATTTGCAACCTTTATGCATCATAAATGCAAACAACTAACAATAACAGCTGAATTTCCATACGTACTCTTGCCAGTTGCCATATGAAATTAAAACTACAGTTTTAAATAAGTACAATATGATGACCTTGTGAACAGCTCCAGATGCAACAAATTTGGCTGCAGCAATCATAATAGCATCTCGATTTGTCTCTTCCACGTACTCTTCGTTAGCATCTTCATCTTCATCTTCAGTCTCATCTGCAGGTTGGTTCAAGGATCAGTTCATAGACGCAAAAACTTAAATTCCTGTTTCCCTAAACTGTCAATACTAGTAGAAAAAATCAGTTTTAGATATAGTTTTGTTAGCTGGGACAATCTGGTTAACCCTCCTATAGTCCTATCATATATATCTAGAACTTTATTATATCAAAAAGACCCCAGTGGCAGGGGTGCGCAGAGCATATTCCTCAGGTTGCTTCTATATAGTGGTGGCCGGCAATTTTCATCCATTTACTTAAAAACGAGTCATTTTGGGGTGTACTTAAAACAGAGGTGCCTAACTTCATATCAGATGGAAAACTGAAACAATCTCACTCATCTTCTGAGGTTTAGTGTGATTCGGAACAATCCTCACTCCAACAGCCTCCTTGACAGATGCACAGAACAATCGAGTCAAGTTTGTAGCATCATCGCCAGTAAGCTCAATTGAGGGATTCTCATCCAGCAGCATTGTGGTAATACACTTCCAGTCCTGTAAAACATATATTAGAACTTGTTTATCTCGAGAGTTGAAACCATTACACCACAAGGATGATGAAAAAATAATAAGACTAAAGTTATAAGACATGTATGTGATATATAACTTACTTTCATGGCATCCATGAACTCCCAAATGTCATCAATGACATGCAAACTCAGTACTTGATCTGTCGAGAACTCTCTTAATATTTGCAGCATTCTGAGAAGATGGATCTGTCTGAGAAGATGGATCTGTGACTCGCCTTCATCACCTGCACAAATCAAGCTCACTAACATGAAAAGCTAACTCAACAATGTCAGAAAACAAGACAATTGGTGCCACCAGCTAACCTGATAAACGAGACTGAGAGCTATTGAACTTCTGAGCAATTACATGGTCATACACAAGCGCCCCAATTACATGATCATACACAAGCTATTGAACTTCTGAGAATTTTTTGACTATTGAGTGATTGGTGCGCATTGCATCACATTTAACTAATTCAAAACATCAAAAATGACTACTCTACTTTGATCACTTCAACTTATAAAAAGTTATGATTATCCCTTTTTAACAGAATTTTAAAACAACCTTGACATAAAACTAAAAGTCAATGTTTACACGACACAAACATACTTCATCTCGTATTCATTAAATCAGTTGTGCAATGATACGCCTACTGTTGGTACAAGGATATCGTGTTTAGGATAACTATCATATGCTTATGTTTTATTAGGATATGTTTGAGTCGTTTTAGGATAAGTGTTTGAGTCTATTAGGGATTATCTCATCGTGTCTATTTAAGCAATTGCAATCAATGTAATCGTGGAAGCTTTTGTCAAATAAAAATATGTCTGTCTTCTTCTTCTCTTCTTAAGGAGCTCGCATCATGTTTGAAGGGATGCTACTATCGATACTACCTTAACGGGTCGTATCAACTGGTGCTTTCATTGAGAGCTCTCGTTGAGAGGGTTTTTTATTAGGGTTCCAATAAAAAAAAAAAAAAAAAGTTACTGTTCATCGGAGTACTGTTCATCAGGGTACTATTCATCGGAAAAAAATATTTTTTTTTGAGTTATTAATCGCTTAAATATTATTCATGGCATTAGGCAGCAGCGATCGGGACGCGGAATACGCACTCTCAAAGCTCTTACAAATGGGTACGGTGGCCAAATATGAGAGCGAGTTTGTGGTACTTGCAAATCGAGTAACAAGGGTCTCCGAATCTTTGCTTACATCGTTTTATATTTCCGGACTGAAATTGACGTTACAAATAGAACTGTTGAGGGCAAGGCCTACAACTTTAGGCGAAGCTTTTTCATTAGCTCGCTTAATGGAAGCACGGTTTGGTGATGAGCGGTCGTCTTCTTCTAGTAACAAAGCGAGTAGTAGCAACAACGGATCGCAAAACCAAAAACCTACAACCGTTGTTAAACTACCTTTGTTGACAACGCCACCTAAAACTACTGTTGAACCACCTCCACTGGAAACCACTAAGAGAAAGAAAAGAGATAAGGTGCCTCTCGTGTGGATGAAATCAAAGTTTCATGTTGTCATTCAAGTTGGGCAGAATAAAGTTGTATATGGCGGGCTAAATTTGTACACCAGTCATGCAAAATATGGACAACCTTGGCAACACTTTTTGATGCACTTTACGACATTTTCATATAATCCAAAAGAGGGTGAACTACAAGTGAAGGTGTGGGATCCTGGAACTACATGAGGCGAGATTTTGAAGCAACACCTTGAGGACAAGGTGATTTCCGAAGGAGTGGGGAATGATACGCCTTTGGGTAACTATCTTTTATTTAGTTGTATTCGAGTCATATTAGGAAACTATCATTGTTTAGATATGTCTTTATGTTTGGCTTGTTTTACAAGCTAGGGTTATTCGGTCATATATACCGAATCATTATTAATGAAAAGTAATCAATCAAGTTTAAGATCAATAATTCTCTAGTTCTTCTCTTCTATTTCTTAAGGAGCCAGCACACGCTTGAAGTGGTGCCTTATCCCGATACAACCCCTAACCGGGTCGTATCAATTGGTGCTCTCGTACTGTTCACGGGTACTGTTCATCGAAGTTACTGTTCACGGGGTACTGTTCATCGAAAAAAAATTAAAAAAAAAAATACATTTTTTTTGTTTTTCGAGTTAATGTTCATGGCATCGAGCGGATGTGATCGGGACGCGGAATATGCACTATCTAAGCTCTTGCAAATGGGTACCGTGGCCGAATATCAGAATGAGTTTGAGGTACTTATAAATAGAGTAACGGGGATCTCTGAAAATTTACTCAAATCGTTTTATATCTCTGGACTTAAACCGCTTCTACAATGTACACTCTTAAGGTTAGTACCTACAACTTTAGGAGAAGCCTATTGCATAGCCCGTATAATGGAGGCTCGTTTTGAGATAATTGCAGGGAAAAAGCTAAACATTGAAGAGAAAATAAATATCGTTCTATCATGGCCAAGTGAAGAAGCTCCATATGTGATTAAAGAGTCCTTAGATGCTAATGAAGATATTGGTGTTGTTGATGTTAATAGCGCGATAAACGATGTTTTTTATGTTGGTGAAAGTAATGTGGAAAACATGGAAGTTGATAGTGAGTTTAGCGAATTTTCAGAAAATAAGAAAAGTATGGAAGAGATTGTTGTGGGTGGTTGTGAAGTTGATGGTCGTTCGGGTGAAATAAATTTGAATTTAAGCGAGGAATTAGCGGAATCTCAATATGCATATTTTTCGTATCACCTTGAGGGCAAGGTGATTTTTGAAGGAGTGGAGAGTGTTATGGCATGGGTAGCGGAAGACGGAAGAATGGTGTTGTGTTACGTTCAAGGCAAAGGAATACGAAAGAAGAAAAAGGCGAAGGCTGCAATTCAAAGAAGATTATGGGATCCCGAATTATGCCAATGTTGCAGGAGGACGGACTGCCCAAACGTATGGCATAAAGATTATGTCATATAATCTATCTTTATTTACGTGTCTTTGTTTAGGACTGTTTTCATGTTTATTTAGGGAAGTCAATTAAGAATGTTTTAAGACAACACCTTGAGGGCAAGGTGGTTTTGAAGGAGTGGGGAATGATACGCCTGGGCCGAGCCCATGGTCTATTTAGGTCTTAGAGTTTACCCTACTTTGTCTTATAAATACTCTTGTAATCATTATTATGAATCAATCAATCAAAGTTTAAGATCAATAAATCTCTAGTTCTTCTTTCTATTTTCTTAAGGAGCCAGCACACGCTTGAAGTGGTGCCTTATCCCGATACAACCTCTAACCGGGTCGTATCATGCAACTAACATTAACACGTATAATAACAAAAACCGCCTACTACATTCCGTATTTACTGACTTAGCATTACAACTACCGTTTTCGGCACAGATGATAATGAAAGCCGCCTAACTAATAACTTACAAAAATTTACAGTTTTCCTTCTTCTCTGTGACAATGATAAAAACAACCTTGACATAAAATTACAACCTACAAGTATACACAAAGAAAGCCGCAATTTTGTGGCTTATCAAAACCCCTTATATAAGCGTATAAGCCCCCACTTATATAAGCTTAGCCAAACACCCTCTTAGATTCATATAACCCTGTATCAATTAGAATTATAACATAAAAGGCAGGATTAGCATTTATATATGACGAAGAAATGTAATTACCCGTTAGCTGTGGGTTCCACATCATACAAGACGTACAAAAAGGTATTGAAACTTAAAAGGATGATGAGAAAATCAAGAGTCCAACATTGTTTTCTCATTATCCATGTAAGTTTCAACACCTTTCTGATTAAGACCATTAGATGGCCAACAAACTGATTCAGAAGAGAGCCCATCATTAATTTGGTCAAACAAATAGTTAATTTCTAACGCACAAAACTTACTATTTTAATATGTGAGCCCAATATTTTTTTTTCTTAACCTAGAAAAAAGGGTGGATAAAGATGAGCTTATGAGATATAAGCAAAAAGCCCAAACATAAGCATAAACAAATCCAATTATAAGCACATAAGCTAAACTATCACAACCAATTATAAGTCGATGTTTGTTTTGTTGTAGAATAACCGCGATAATATCCCACCGACTAGGTAAAGGGTGTGAATGTTTCAACACCACAAGTATACCTCAAACTAGCTTATTGAAAATTTAGACAATATGAAAAGAACCAAGAATGAAACACCAAACTTTCTTATATTTCTTATAGAAACATATTACAACTAGAAAGAACAAAAGAGAGAACTAACTACACAACAATACTTGTGTGTTTTTTGGTGTGTCTGGAAACAAAATCTAAGCCTCCTATTTATAGGCTTCAAATGATAGATCAAGTTACCAAATTGCATACAAGTGGATGAGATCTTGCAAATCTTCCAACTTGCATATCTTGAAAAATCTTGCATATCTAAAGATTCCATATCTTTCTAAGATATCATATCTTATCTTATTATTGAGCCAATATGTAACAAATCTCCACCTTGGCGAAATATCAATTCCTTCAATCTCGCTGTCAACCATAGTTGGTGGAGTGCTCAAACCAATCTTCATGTTGTCACAACATTGATCAAGTCTAAACAATAATTAAACTTGATCCAAGCTACTACTTTAGTCGGCATATCTGCGGGATTCTTAGAAGTATGAAGCTTCTGGATTCTGACTCCATCTCTCGTATGAAATGATACCGAACATCAATGTGCTTCGTCCTTGCATGATAAACTTGATTCTTCGCTAAATGAATTGCACTCTGACTGTCAGAATGCATGGTGACAAATTTCTGATTGATTCCAAGTTCACCGAGCAACCCTTGAAGCCAAATTGCCTCCTTTACAGCCTCAGTAATCGCCATATACTCTGCTTCCGTAGTTGACAAAGCAGTAGTTGACTGTAAGGTAGACTTCCAACTAATTGGAGCTTTTGCCAGAGTAAAAACATAGCCTGTAGTAGATCTTCGCTTGTCTAAATCTCCAGCATAATCGGAATCGCAATATCCCGCCACCCACTGACTACTTCCATGTTCGAATACTAACCCTACATCGACCGTGTTATGGATATACCGTAATATCCATTTAACAGCTTGCCAATGTCCTTTTCCAGGGTTATGCATATACCTGCTCACCATCCCAACAGCATGACTAATATCTGGTCGAGTACATATCATAGCATACATTAAGCTACCAACAGCACTTGCATAAGGCACTTTCTCCATGTATGCCCTATCTGCATCATTTTTCGGTGACATGGTAGCACTGATCTTAAATTGAGAAGCAAGTAGAGTACTAACTCGTTTTGTTTGCTTGTCAAACCTAAAACGCTTTAGAATCCTTCTCAGATATTGTTTCTGAGTCAAAGAGAGCTTCCTCAATTTTCTGTCTCTGACTATCTCCATGCCGAGAATCATCTTTGCTTCACCGAGATCCTTCATCTCAAATTCGCTTTTCAACCGTGTCTTTAACGTTTCAATCTCGTCTAGACTTTGAGAAGCTATCAACATATCATCTACATATAGTAGAAGATACACGAAGGACCCATCTTGTAGCTTTTTCAAATAGACACAATGGTCATATTTGCTTATTGTGTACTTCGACTCCATCATAAACTTATCAAATCGCTTGTACCACTGTCTTGGGGATTGCTTCAATCCGTACAACGATTTATGAAGCTTACATACTTCATGCTCTTTTCCAGCAGCTTTGAATCCTTCTGGCTGAACCATATAGATTTCCTCTTCCAAGTCTCCATGTAGAAATGCAGTCTTCACATCCATCTGAACTAGTTCCAAGTCCAACTGTGCTACCAAAGCCAACAAAATTCTAATAGAGGAATGCTTTACCACTGGAGAAAAAACTTCATTGTAATCAATTCCCTCTTTCTGAGCGTAGCCTTTAACTACCAATCTTGCTTTGTAGCGAACATCATCTTGGCTAGGAAATCCTTCTTTCTTTGCATACACCCACTTGCATCCAATTGCCTTCTTCCCTTTTGGGAGGTTGGTCAACTCCCATGTCTGATTCTTCTGAAGAGACTGCATTTCTTCGCTCATGGCAATCCTCCACTTCTCATTCTCTGAGTCTCGAACTGCTTCAGAGTAAGTAGTAGGAACATCATCAGCTGCAATTGAAGATGCACAAGCCACTATATCATTAAGGCGAGCAGGCCTTTTGGTGTTTCTTTTGGGCTTGCTGGTAGCAATTGATTCGTGTTGTTGTTGTGGAGGTTCTTCGGTTTGAACCTCCTCTTCTTCATAATCTCCTTCTACCACACGAGAATCATCAATTGTTTCTCTATCATCTGGTACAATTATTCTTTCAAACTCCACCTTTTTGGGAGTTCCATCTAACTGCTTAGCATTCACCTTCTTCAACATGGTAGATTCATTAAAGGTGACATCCCTGCTAAAGATCGTCTTCTTCGTCTCTGGACACCATAGACGATAGCCTTTGATTCCAGAGGTGATCCCCATGAACAATGCTTTCTTTGCTCTAGGATCCAACTTTGATTCCATCACATGATAATATGCAGCGGAACCAAAAACATGTAAGGAATCATAATCCGTAGCAGGTCTTCCATACCATTTCTCAAATGGTGTTTTCCCATCAATAGCAGTAGATGGCAAACGATTAACGAGGTGACACGCATACGTCACAGCTTCAGCCCAAAATTCTTTACCCAACCCAGAATTGGATAACATACACCGAACTTTCTCCAGCAAGGTTCGGTTCATGCGTTCTGCCACCCCATTTTGTTGTGGTGTATGCCTGACAGTGAAGTGTCTGACAATGCCTTCGTCTTCACAAAATTTTGTGAACTGATCATTTTTATACTCTCCACCGTTATCTGTTCGGAGATGTTTGATCTTTCTGCACGTCTGGGTTTCCATCATCTTTTTCCACTTGATGAACACTCCTAGCACTTCATCCTTTGTCTTCAACGTGTACACCCAAACTCTTCGGGAAAAGTCATCAACAAAGGTCACATAGTAGTGTCTCCCACCTAAAGATCTTGTCTTTGAGGGACCCCATACGTCAGAGTGGACATAATCCAAGATACCTTGTGTCTTGTGGATAGCTGTCCCAAATTTCACCCTTGTCGTCTTCCCGTTGATGCAATGCTCACAGAGATCCAACTTACAGGAACTTACTCCTTTCAATAATCCTTGCTTTATGAGCAAATTCAAGGATTTTTCTCCTGCATGTCCTAAGCGCATATGCCATAGCTTCACAGCTTTTGAATTTCTATCACCATCGGTAACAACTGCTATAGTCCCAACAACTGTTCTACCCTTGTAGTGATACGTGTTGTTTATTTTACGAATACCCTTCATTACTACAAGTACGCCAGAGATGATCTTCATAACCCCATCCTTGGCTCTTACTTCGAATCCTTTAGATTCTAAGGTACCGACGGAAATGAGATTCTTTTTCAACTTTGGCGAATAACGAACACCTTTCAAGGTTACAATTGTTCCGTCTTCATTCTGTAATCGAACGGAACCAATCCCATGAGTAGTGAGGGGAGTTTCGTCTGCCGTATAAACAACTTCCTCATGTTCTTCAAAATTACTAAACCACTCTCGATGTGGTGTAATATGATGGCTACATGCGGAATCTAATAGCCATATATCAGAAGCATTCTTCGTTGACGATGTTGCAAGTGAGAGATCTGATTCTTCATCATCACACTTGGTGACATTCGCCTCTGCTACAGCTTTCCCTTTGTAATGATTGTCCTTGGTTTTCAACTTTGGACAATCTCTCTTCCAATGGCCTTTTTCATGACAAAAAGCACATTCATCTTTGCTTAGTCTTTGTCGCGACTTAGATCTCCATCTCTTATCGGTGCCCTTTGGTATGTGTGTATTTACACATACCTTTATTCTTATTTTACGGACCAAAACGACCAAAAACCCGACCATAAATGCCAAAAATATGTTGTTTTTGTGTTTGTGATTGTGCAGATATGGATATTTTGAAAAGTGGACAAAAATTAAAGAAAACCCGACATTGATTATTTTATTTAGAGCATCGTAGCAAAAGCCCGTGGAATTTATTGCTAGAGTTTATTGCGGCCCAATGATTGAAGCCCAGCGTGAAGTGTTTGAAATATATAATGGAAGCCATGCCAACAAGCCCACATGAATAAATATTATTATGCACAAAGCAAATGAAGGAAAATAATGCTACAAAGTTGCAACGTGGGACAAAAAGAGCAAAATGAAATTTGTGAATTGTTAGCATGTACGTGAAGTTTTCGTCAACGAAAGAAATATAATCAAGAGAAGACAAGCCCATGGCCACGTGGCCCATCAACAATGAAGAAAGAGCAAATTGCAAATTGCAAATTACCATGTGAACCTGCTCTTTTACTCTTGCATGCGACAAATCACAAATAGCTAAAGGAGTGGCACGTGAGAAGAAAAATAAAGGATTAATGAGGCATATGATTTACCTTTTGGTGGGGAAAGAAATATAAAAGATTGCAAAGTGGAGTTATCATTTTAATGTCAGCCACGTGATCCACTGTTACACAACATGTATGAATTCAATGTGGTTTACGACAAAAGAAAATGAAGAAACAAATCACGTGCTATCTTCAAATCGAAAGAAAATTAAAATAAGGAAGGTGATATAAAATTCAAAAGGGCCACGTGGAGCTCCATATCTCATGAATAATCAAGTCCCTTTAAATGATGCATCTCAAGGCAGCGTGTGATCCACAGTCCAAAAATAAATCAAATGTGGCGCGTGTACATCTTGCTGCCATCAGCCATTAGCCTCTCGACACGTGCCCTTTTGGTTATAAAGAAAAGGTCCAAGTTCAATGAATGGGAGCGTAAAACAAATAGAAGGATCGAGAAGAGTCATGAATGCTCCGATCATTTGCTATAAGAGGCACCAGATCCGAGAGTTGGGCAGCCTTCGTTACATCATTTTTCACATACTAGTTTTTTTTATTCTCTCAAATAGAGTAGCAGTAGGATAGATAAACTCAAGTCGTATTTTTATTAGTAGTTATTTTTTTATCTTTCCTTTGTAATAGTTGGCTTATTTCAAGTGGTAATTGTAATAATTTTTAGTTTTTAAACGAGATAATGTTTACTCTTAATGATCCAACTTAGCTTATTTTTTTTCTTCTCATCTTTTCCTTTTATTTACTTTTTCATCTAAAAATCTATTTTGGCTTAATAGTTTTTTGTAGATCTAATTTGTTTATTAATCACTCTTTTACTACTTTGTTTTAAAAAAACTTTTATAAATTTAGATTTAATTTTTATTTTACAAATTACTTTATAAAAAATCAAAAATATTTAATTTTTATTAGTTTTTCTTTTATTAAAAGTCATCCATTAGTTTATTATATTAGATCTAAATAGTTTTAATGCCAATTTTATAAAAAGTTTGCATCTTTATTAATTTTTCTTATAAAAGTAGCTTATTTTCTTAGATCTATTAAGTTTTAATCATAAAGTTTTAATCTTTAGCTTTTTTCTTAGGTTATTTCACTTAAAGTTTGTAGCTTTATCAACCAATAAGCTCTTCCATAGCTTATTTGGCCATTATTATTGCTTAATCCTAATAAAGTGTTGATTTTTATGTGTTTCTCATCATTTCTACCGCTAAGGCCGGAGCTTAAGGGTCTTATAAGCTAGTTTATCAATAAAGTTTATTACTTTTTAGTCTTAATAAGCTAATTAGTTAATAAAGTCACAAACTTTATTAACTATTT
>LBNU01007182.1:20589-57920 GCA_014162995.1 Artemisia annua
CCCTTCTTCTGCGAACGACCTCTGACTAGCAAAACCTCTGCGTCTCCACTTGAACTAATCTGCTTGTCCTTCCTTCTCAGTTCTTTACTATATAAAGCAGCACAAACTTCACTAAGAGACACATCATCCTTCCCATTTAGTAGAGTTGTTTCAAGCAACTCGTACTCCTCTGGAAGCGATCCCAACAATATTAATGCTAGATCCTGGTCTTTGAACACCTCATCCATATTCATCAAATCGGTTACCAGTTGGTTAAAACTGGTAATGTGATCATTCATCGTGGTACCTGGTACATAAGTGAAGCGAAAGAGTCGCTTCTTCATAAAGAGCTTATTCTGAAAATTTTTCTTCAGAAATTTCTCTTCCAACGCCACCCACAGTTTATAGGCCGATGTTTCTTTTGAGAAAGCATATCGTTGTTCTCTCGAAAGACATGAACGAACCGTACCACAAGCTAACCGATTGATGGTTAACCAATTCCTCTCTTCTACATCCTCTGGTTTACTTTCTTCAATGGCAATGTCTAGACCTTGCTGAAAAAGAGCGTCTAGAACCTCACTTTGCCACATACCGAAATGGCCTGTGCATCAAAAACCTCCACCGTCAATCTTGCATTCGTCAAGACCGGTCTAGCCCAACTTAGAGATGTTGGATCCACCGATGAGGAAGGTTTGTCAACTTTGCCATCTGCCATTTCGTGTACAAATAAATTTTCAATAGCTTCAACCAAAAAACCAACGTAATTCTTTTCTGATGTGGAGGATCAAAATAAATTGCAACCACAGAGCATACTAAGAATAACCTCGGCTCTTGATACCACTTGTTGTGGAATAACCGCGATAATATCCCACCGACTAGGTAAAGGGTGTGAATGTTTCAACACCACAAGTATACCTCAAACTAGCTTATTGAAAATTTAGACAATATGAAAAGAACCAAGAATGAAACACCAAACTTTCTTATATTTCTTATAGAAACATATTACAACTAGAAAGAACAAAAGAGAGAACTAACTACACAACAATACTTGTGTGTTTTTTGGTGTGTCTGGAAACAAAATCTAAGCCTCCTATTTATAGGCTTCAAATGATAGATCAAGTTACCAAGTTGCATACAAGTGGATGAGATCTTGCAAATCTTCCAACTTGCATATCTTGAAAAATCTTGCATATCTAAAGATTCCATATCTTTCTAAGATATCATATCTTATCTTATTATTGAGCCAATATGTAACATGTTTAAGCTAATTTTTAGGCTTATGAGCTTATTTGACTATGCTTATGTCTCATACACCCATATTTTCCAGCTTAATTTCAGACTTGTGAGGTTATTATGACTTAAAGATGGGAGATAAGCTCATAAACTAGAAAAAAGGCGGATAAATATGAGCTTATGGGATATAAGCCGAACCAAATAAGATGATAAGCCCAAAAGTAAGATTAAACAAATCCCCCAGAGTTAAAAGTTTTAACCTGAGTAACCTCCAATTAATATAAAAGTAGTTTAAAAGAATTAAATGAAGCACAAGAAAGAGAACGCACAAAAAAAAATGGAGAATGGTGGAGAGGTTGATTCTCAATAGGTGGGTGGAGGATCGGACGGTGGAGATTCATTAGAGTCAACTATGTTAATTTGAATGGGATTGCCAGCGTGGCACCTACAAAATGGAAATAATAATGCATCAACCACTCTATTTGTTTGTAGAGAATTGATACATATGCCTAAAAATAGACTTAAAAGTGTACCTAAACACATGTGCCATGATCTTGATGGGTAGTTAAATAAGTGGGTCCCTGTCTGCAGCCATCAGGATCATGCCACATGTTTTTAGTTCCACAATTAGGTCTATTTTTAGGTCCATGAAAATAATAATGCATCAACCACTCTATTTATTTGTAACTTCTTTCTTTTTCTTTTTTCCTATTTATGGCATATTAATTTGTTGCAAAAAATAAACGTAGCTGCCCAAAAAGTCAACTAGACATAAGAAGTCTTTATTAATTGTTCCCTTATCTTTAACTGCATATAATATAAAAACTACTAACTTTTATTCAAAGTAAAAAGAATAAAAACTGAATTTATCTATACTATTTATAAAACAAAAATTGTTAAAGTGAAAAGTCAAGAAAGTGAAACTAAAAATGAAATGTTAATACAAATAATTATAGGTAATTTCAACTATTAATACGCATCGAAAATCGAGTTGATCCGAGATGCTTCAAACCCGACGGGTTGACCCGTTCTTTCGAGCCAACCCGTCGGATTGACCCGGTTTAAATTCACCCATTTTTCGATCAGAACTATTCAACCGGTTGAATCACCCAGGTCGAACCGGGTTTCAAAACATTATGTTTAATCTTCAAATCCTCAAACTATTATTATTTTTCGTTTATAACCCATAAATTTATTTTTATCACGAAAACTATATGCCGCTATTAACTCCTGTTGCTATGCATGGGTACTCGTCTAGTATTAATCTTACAAAAAGCTTACTTCTTTGTAGTCATTAAATGTACAGTTGAAACTTACATTCGCATATATGGCAAGGATAATGTAAATTTCAAAAATAGTTGCTAATTAGGTGTTATGAATCTGTTGTGATAAACTCTGTTTGGTCTAACTCAAGTTTTGCTAATTACAAACTTTGATCAAGTTATAAATTTAAATTAAACTAAAAAAGTAGTGACCAGTTTCTAAACTCTTTTTCGGATCACTACAAAATGTGTATTGTATATCGCCTCCATTAAATAAAACTAGACGAGTATCCGTGCATAGTAACGAGAGTTTAAGCGGCATACAGTTATGATGATACAGTTATGTAACGTTTCAGATAGTTTATGTTATTTAAAGATTTGTGAGCTTATTATGATTTAAAGATGGAAGATAAGCTCATATACTAAACTAAGAGACCCAAAAAATGAGCTTATAAGACATAAGCTGAAAGCCCAAAATAAGATTAAACAAATCCCCGAGTTCAACATTTCACCTGAGTAACCTCCAATACACCGATTCATGTAACACTAATTAGACCGTAATTATCTAATCTACCATTTTCATATAATCAAATTACACATACAAAAAAAATTAAATTAAAAAAAAAAGAAAAAAAAAAAGAAAGAGAACGCACCATCGGTTTTGGTGAATGGTGGAGATTAGAGTTGTGTGTGGTTGGAGGATTGCCAGCGTGGCAACTGCTCTATTTGTTTGTAAAATTAATTCTTTTTCTTTTTATTCCTATCTTTGACACATTAATTTGTTGTAAAAATGTGTACATAGCTGGTAATAAAAAAGTTGATCAACTAGACTTAAGAGGTGTTTATTTTTCTCTTATCTTAACTACTTATAATGTAAAAAACTAACTTTTATTGAAATTGAAAAAGTAATGATTCTCAAAGGGTGGGAGGATTAGATGGGGAAGATTAATCAGAGTAAAGTGTAGGGGTGTTCATCGGTTTGGTTTTCGGTTTCATGGGTTGTATGGTTCGGGTTAATCGGTTTGAAAATTTTAAAAGTTAAAACCAAAACCAAACCAAACCAATTATAAAATGGATAAAACCAAACCATACACCAATTTAGAATTCGGTTTGGTTTTGGTTAAAACCAAGAAAACCAAATTCAAGTAAATTTCTAAAAGTAACAAATAAAAACCTAAAAGTTCAAATAAAATTACCAAATCAAAAGGTCTCACAAAGTGTTTAAGTAAATCAACAAAATAAAAGTTTAAGAAACCAAAAGGTTTCATAACTCAACGAAAATAAATGAAAGCAAAATAAGAAAACATGTTCTTCGACAAAGTTCTACAGAAGTCTTATGCTTGAATATTCTATCTTGAAGCATCCTTGATTTAAGGAGTGGTTAGTTTATAAGATATTTTAAATCTTTTAGGATTTTTTGTTAGGAAGATAAACATAAAAATCTGTATATATATAATTTAAACTTTGTTGTGTGAATAGATATATATTTGGTTTTTTCGGTTTGGTTTGGTTATGTATTTGTCAAACCCAAAACCAAACCAAACACCAATTAAATACTTCGGTTTGGTTTTAAACCAAACCATACACCAATTAAAATTTTCGGTCCGGTTTTATTCGGTTTCGGTCTGGTTTATATTTCGGTTTGTTCGGTGTCAAACCAAATACTGAACACCCCTAGTAAAGTGTGCTTTGATGAGATTGCCAGCGTTGCCAATATAAAAGGAAATACATCAATTATTTTGTTTGTAAAAGTTCATTGTTTCTCTTATGAAAAATGATTCTTATAGCTAAGTAGTAAGCTTAGGCAGGGCACTAACGTGACCCAATTTGCATCATCATTCCGGCTGCCACCTCAGCATTCTCTCTCTTCAACCCATTTTCACCTCTCTCCTCACTAACGTGACCCATATTGCATCATCATTATTATTAAATTTTTAATCAAATGGTGATGGTGGTTAATCGGTGTCTTCTCTTCTTCTCTATTAATGATGGTTACCGGCTTCTTTGGCTTCTCCGGCAAACACACGGCGGCGCACAACCGGTATGTTTTTCAATTTCTTTCTCTCTTGATATTTGCTTAATTAGTTTCTCCTTGATTGATTCCCTGAATCAATTTCTTTTTTCTTTTTCTAGAACGATTCCCTAAATCGTTGGTTTTTTTCTCGACTTCTCTAAAACGATTCCCTGAATCGTTGTCTTTCTTTTCTGTCTCTGGTTCCCTGAACCTTTTGGCTCTGATGCCACTGTTAGTCTCTCGTTTCTTCTATGAACAATTGGATGTGAAAATATACTAACTTTTTTATAAAAACAATCGTTAGTTTTTACAAAGAGGTTTACATGGGTACTTATAGTTTTCCAACCGACACTATGAACCATTACAATGGTTCATTAACAGACACAACGTTTTCTAAACTACCATAACCGAATAAATGGTTATTTACTTTGTTCTTGTCATTCTAGGACCCTATACTTTATACATATACATAAATTTGACTTTTCGTGTTTGACTTTGACTTTCATGTTTGACCTTCATGGATTAGATAAATTAGTATCCAATATAATACACTAGTCTACTACATATACGATGTTACTTTGGTTCTGTTCTAAAAAAGATGTTACTTTGTTTCATTTTATTGACTTACATTGGAATCAAAGGAATAGGACAACAGAAGGTGTGCTTTTCCAAAAAAAATAAAAGAAAAAAAAAATTGAAAAAAAAATGAAGAGAGAGAGAGAGAGAGAGAGAGAGAGAGAGAGAGAGAGAGGACAATAAAAGGTGTTTCTGAAAATGCTTGTGATTTTATTTTATTTTTTATTTTTTTTTATTTTTTATTTTTTTTTATTTTTTTTTTAACATAGAAGGTGTTTGGAACCTCCAATATGGCAAGTATTATCCAGGCTAGCTCCAAATCTATGATACAGCCTATCTGAACAAATATCTCGTCTTTATGTTATTTTACAAGATTTTCACACAAGAATACTGCAAATTTTATAATCCAACACATGCATGGCCGACAATAAACACACAGCTTAAGTTAGTGGTAGAAGAGGGTACTGTTGCTTTGGGTGAGTTTGGGTCCTTTCTGTAGTCTTTAGTAAGTTAATTAAACTTACTAAGTTTTTTCCATTGTTTAAAACACAAGTGACATGAGCATGGAATATATGAATGTGCTCGTAATTGAATCAGTTACAGTAATAAAGAAATGCAGCATTATCTCGATAGGCATTATCATCCAGCACTTTGAAACTTGTCACAAGATCTGTACCAAAAGTAGTTTGTTACAGCTAGACAAAGGAAACAAAGGAAGGTGCATGTCAATTCTTCTTAAAGTTCTGACTAAAGGTCTTCCCTACACCAACTCTTTTTTAAAGTAACTCGTGATACATGATTACACATAAAAATTGGTTTTTATCAATCAAATTGTCTTGCTCAACCTGACTATAAAAAGCCAATACGTGTTCTTATAATTTTAACTAAATTTCCAAAAATGAAGTCATCACCACAAGCAATGATTTGCTTATCAGCTTCCTCTCCTGTTTCTTTTCTCTTTTATGGTCTCGCGATAATATGTCTTACTTCTGCCACCGTCTCTGCTTCATATGACGGTAATGAGACTGATTATCACGCATTGTTTTCATTTAAGTCAAAGATCACCCATGATCCATACAATGTTCTAACCTCATGGAACCATTCCTTTCATTTCTGTAACTGGAGTGGTATTTCATGTGGAAAGCGGCACAAACGAGTGACTGCTTTACAACTGTATTCGAAAGGCTTAGAAGGCTCATTGCCTCCTCATGTAGGAAACCTCAGCTTCCTCCGTAAGCTTAATCTCGCGAACAACAGCTTTCAAGGAACCATTCCTCATGAACTTGGTCGTCTATCCAGGGTACGTCATCTTAATCTTTATGATAACAAATTCAGTGGAGCCATTCCAACAAACTTGTCTGGCTGTTCTAACCTTGAAGTGCTTTTGCTCGCTCAAAATAAGCTAGTTGGAAGCATACCCAAGGAGATGAGTTTACTCTCGAGACTAGCAAATCTTATAATTGAGAATAATAAGTTAACAGGTGGAATCCCACCTTTCTTGGGGAATATTACATCAATGGAAGTGTTCTCTGCGGGCGGCAACCCGTTTGGTGGGAGCATTCCAGATACCTTGGGTCTTTGGAAAAGCTTGAAGGTATTTGCGTCTGGTGACTGCAACTTATATGGAAGCATCCCTCATTCCATTTTCAACCTCTCACTCCTAGTTGATTTTTCCTTAGCTGGTAATCACCTCACTGGTAGTCTTCCTTCAGAAATTGGTAATCAGCTCCCAAATCTTGAGGTGCTTCAGTTAAGGAATAACGAACTGACCGGAGTTCTTCCACCTTC
Organism: Artemisia annua; assembly: GCA_014162995.1. Lineage (NCBI taxonomy): Eukaryota > Viridiplantae > Streptophyta > Magnoliopsida > Asterales > Asteraceae > Artemisia > Artemisia annua. Next base: position 27,442 of record LBNU01007182.1, read on the forward strand.
TCTTTCTAATTGTTCTGAATTAGTACATCTTGAAATGAGTTACAACAATTTTAGTGGGAAGTTGAAAATCAATTTTTCAAAACTAAGAGATATTAATGCAATTATTTTACATACTAACAACTTTCATGGACGCGGAGAAGCTGATGACATGAGGTTTGTTGATTCTTTGAAAAACTGCACCAGATTAGTGTATTTGGAACTTGCTATTTGCAACCTTAGAGGAGTGCTTCCTATATCAATAGGTAATCTTTCTGATCAACTCAGCGTATTAAGTTTAGGAGGCAATCACTTATTCGGAAGCCTCCCATCAAGTATAGGTAGTCTAGTTGGTTTGACCGCTTTAGATTTAGGAACTAATTTATTCAAAGGAAAGATCCCCAGTACCATTGGAAAACTAAAAAAGCTACAATATCTTAGTCTATCTAGAAATCAATTTTCAGGGCCTATCCCTGATACCATCGGGAACCTATCATTGTTGACTAAACTTTTTTTATTTTCCAACAAATTAGAAGGCCATATTCCATCAAGCATTGTGAATTGTAAAAATCTCAATTATTTAGACCTTTCATACAATAGACTCAATGGAAAAATACCCAAGCAACTTCTTCAACTTCCATCACTAACTATTTTATTAAATCTTTCACACAACAACCTGTTTGGTTCAATTCCATTAGAGATGAAAGACCTCAAGATGTTGAGCGGTCTTGATTTATCTTATAATAAATTATCAGGTACCATTACTAGTAGCCTTGGTGAGTGTATTAGCCTTGTAGAGTTGGACCTTAGTGGCAACATATTTGAAGGCATAATACCACCTTCATTCATTTCCTTGAGAGGATTGAAGGTTCTCGACATTTCTCAAAATAATTTATCAGGTAAAATTCCTCAATTCATAGACAAATGGAATTCCTTAGAATTTTTGAACCTATCCTTTAATGATTTTGAGGGTGAAGTGCCGGTTGTAGGAGTGTTTGCCAATGAAAGTGAATTTTCAGTTTTGGGGAACAATAAGCTTTGTGGTGGTTTGGTTACACTTGAGTTACCCAAGTGCAAGGAGACGGGTAGTAAGAAAAAATGGTTTCCTGTCTTCATAGTAGTCATTGTGATTGCACCAGCGTTGCTCATTGTATTATGTTGTGTGTATCTTTTGTGTAAGAAGAAACGCAATAGTCAACCATCTCAGTCATCAGGGAGTGAACGGTTCATGAAAGTTTCATATGGTCAACTTCTCAAGGCTACTGATGGCTTCTCTGGAGCAAATTTGATTGGAGAGGGTGGGTTCAGCTCTGTCTATAGAGGGATCCTCGATTCCGATGATGACAAATCTGTTGCAATCAAAGTTCTGCATCTTCAAAATCGAGGAGCTCGGAAAAGTTTTGTAGCAGAATGTGAAGCTTGGCGGAATATCAGACACCGTAATCTGTTGAAGATAATAACTTCATGTTCAAGTACTGATTTCCAAGGCAATGATTTTAAAGCGTTGGTTTACGAGTTTATGCCCAATGGAAGTGTACACGATTGGCTTCACTCAAGTGCATATACATCGAAACTGAACCTTCTTCAAAGAATACATATTCTTAGAGATGTTGCCACTGCACTTGATTATCTTCACAATCGCTGCCAAACAACGATTGTTCACGGTGACTTGAAGCCAAGTAACATTCTACTTGATGATGATATGGTGGCTCATGTTGGAGACTTTGGCTTAGCTCGACTACTTGGTACAGACTTAAACCAAAACAGCTCATCCGGGGTTAAAGGAACAATTGGTTATGCACCTCCAGGTAATTCCACTTTTATTCCACGATGCTTATATTTATTTACAGGTTAAAGTTTGTAAATTAATCAATTGTTATTCATTTGTAGAGTATGGTATCGGGAGCGAGATGACAAGTTGTGGGGACGTCTACAGTTTTGGAATATTATTACTAGAGGTGATGACTGGGAAAAGGCCGACAGATGACATGTTTAAGGAAGGTCTTAGCCTTCATAAATTTGCTTACATGGCATTGCCAGATCATGTAATAGATGTTATTGATAATGATGCAATTGTGTTGCAAAGTACGGAAGCGAATGCAAAGAAAGTGGAAGAATGTTTGGCTGCAACTATCAAGATTGGAGTATCGTGCTCTGTGGATTCGCCACCACAACGGATGAAAATAGAAATTGTTGTCAATGAGTTGCAGCGTATTTTGGATGTGCTTCAAAATATATAAGGTACTCTCTCCTCCCTATTTGTAAAATCTGATTTTACATGAGTTTGTTAACAAATCATCACTAACTTAGTTTTATTTTTGAACGATTTCAGGTCAAATACCAAGCTTTCTTAGTGAGATTTGAAAGTAACTGCAGCAAGGAGCAGTGCATGTCGTAGTTATATAAATGTTACTTTGTCAAATATGTTTTAGTTTTCTTGTTGCTTAAGTACCGTAAGAGATGTAAGAGTGCATTTACACTCCTGGTGACTTATCATATGTATCAAATATGTGTATGATTAAGTGTTTCGAGGAGAGTTTGATTCAATTTCATAAAAAGTTATATCACTGGATGAAAACTAAGCAAAAGAGTTGGGATAACCATTGGCAGGACATACTATAATCTTCATTTTTTTGATTTTATTGATATTTTTCTAAGTCATTTGGCAAACATGTACTTGGAGATCATGGGTGTTTCGTTACGCGTTCATGTTTAAACTGTTTTTATAAACAAAGTTCAATTAGAACTGAACCTTGACATCTTAGTACAACACCATGGTGTATCTGCATAATGAATTTTGTTGAAAGTTGTAATCAGATTACCCAAACTTAGGAAAATCGACAATTTACTTGATTTCGAGTTCATAGACCCGCCACCTAAACTTAACATTCTTAACTACATGTATCAACTAAAAATGACTGATATTGGAAGCATTAAACAACAAAGGGAGTCTGACTGATATTGGGCTAAAGTTGACTGAGTTCCCGTTGGACCCACAGCTCGCTAAACTGCTTTTAACATGTGAAGAATTTATTTGTGTAAACGAAGTTTTAACCATTGTATCTATGCTCTCAGTCTTGTCAGTATTCTTTAGTCCATAAGCCCAGATAGAAAAAAGCAATGATGCACATGGAAAGTTAACAAATACTGTGGAGACTTGTGTACCACTCGTCACTTACAAGTGAAAGCTCTACGAAAGGCTCAGGAAGTGAGTTCTCAGTTATCGACATTTTGAAAAAGCTCATGATCCGGCTGACATTATGTGGGTCGAATTGGGGCGTCATCAGAAAAGTGATATGCTCAGTTTACTTCCATAACGCTGCAAAACCTAAAGGGATCAGGAATACATACGTATTAGGAACGGGATGCCGTGCCATTTGCACCCGACCTCAGCTTTATGTTGCAACATCTTGGATGGGTACGGATGCTCTTGAATAAATGTTTGTAAGGGTGGGAAAATGAGCGGGTCTAGCAGCTTGTGTAACGGGTCAAAACGAGAACATTTTTGGAATGGATCAGGTTGGCCCGGAATGTATTTTTCCAAGTTTTATTAGAATCCCCTACAGATTAGCGTGCTAAATATGATTACAAAAGTTATGCTTTTAGTTACTATTTAGGAGCTTATTAGTCTGGTATTCATGTTAGCTTGCCATATGGCGAAAATTGGCAAGAAATCATTCATCTGGCTACCAGAAGGACTCCGACAAATAGACTGTAGCAACCAAAACTACAAGTCTTCTTGAAGAGTTATTTGACCAACATCTTGGATGGTATGGCTGCTATTTGAATATATATTTGTAAGGGTGGGGAAATGGGCGTGTTTGGTGGCTTGTTTAACGGGTTAAAACGAGAACATTTTTTGTACGGATCATGTTGGCCCGGAATGTTTGTTGCCCATTTTTATGAAAATCCCCTATAGATGTTATCGTGCTAAATATGATTACAAAAGCAATGTTTTGGTTTTTGCTATAAGCATGAGTGATATTATATAAGTTGTTTTGGTTACACACTCACAGTCGAAAAATCATCTCGCACACACCTCAACAATTAGACATAGACCAACAATCGCTAACTGGATGAAAAAGTAGCACATTCTTCATGTGACCATCGGACATGATTAACTGTTTCTACTGTTCTACATTGTAAATTCACACCATAAATAGGCTCAAAAAACAAGCAGACTTGAAACTGCAACTAATAAAAAGGAATTACAAGCACATTGTCAGACGATCATGTTGGATTCATCTTCCTCCCCTGTTGCTGCTTCATTGAACATGTACTGGCTTTGATACTCCATCAAGTACTGTGTAGATCTTTTCACATCCCAAAACAGCTCATAAACTCGGCTCACATCTTCCATTTCCAAAACCTTCCCTTTCCTCTTCTGGCAAGCCAATGCAATCATGGGGCTTGTGGTCTAGTGGTAGATGCTTAAGCAATTAAGCGTGCCCAAGTGAGAGTAGTACCGGGTTGGGTGACCGACCGGGAAGGCCTCACTTAGGGACCATAGCTCTAATGATATCAACCAGCTGCCTTAGAAGCCTGGCCAGCCATGTGATGTCTTAACCAAACAAAGGACGCGAGTTCGAATCCGTTCCGCAGCATGGCTGGGTATTGGGTGGAGGTATTTCACAGGCATCAAACCTTTGCTAGGTAGGGTTGATGGGTACCATTATGGTACACAGGGTTGAGGTGTCCCTGCCAATCTACACTTTTTAACCAAAAAAGCCAATGCAGCTGATGTGATCAAGCTTATGGCGTATCTCAGAGATGTCTCAACCCCAATTTTTGTCAACAAAACCTTTGGATCATCAGATATGTCAACATCTTCCTCTAGACACCTTATATCAAGAATCTTGCGAATATCTTCTTCTGATTTTAATCCCATGGGGTGGGGTGGGGGGTTGTAGTTTGTGCCTCGAGTAGTTGTGATTCCTAGGTTGGTGGCAACAAGTATTGGTGCCATGTCGTTTTCTAAGGCACGGTTTAGGAATGAAAAACACTCGATATCAAGCATGTGGACTTCATCTATCAACAGAACACCAGGAATGATCCGTGCCTTTCCTTCCTCTCGCCATTCTGCAACCTTTGTATCGATCTGTTCCGTCACTTCAGCTCGTATTTCTCCGGTGTCACCAGTGAAAAGAGCAAGAAAACCTTGTGTTCTGCATTTCATAACAAAAATAATTAAGTTTTCAGAAAGATCAAGTACCATAGTTACTTTGACATTTCCTAGCTTCTGCGTTTTTTTCTCATCATAATCCAAGTTATTTCATCATGCAAAAGTTCACTGACTCCCCCTGCCCCATAGACAACAGAATTTACTGCCCCATAGACAACAGAATTTACTGCTGACAATTGCACAAAAAGACCGTCTTTGTTCTATTATCCGAAAGTGTAACTTCAAAAAACAACACTACTTGAGTTATTCATGTTAGTCTAACAACAGTTGTTTCAGCCATGACCATCAAAAGTTCCACCTAATTCCCCGAAGCCCAAATGAGGCATCTAACTTCAAAGCATCCTAACTGTAAAGAAATTAATCCAAAATTCCTAATTACAATCAAACCTTATGTACCTTTGCCAATGGGAATCTACGCTCTTATCAGTTATATTACAGTTATTAGCATGATACACCAACATACATATTCATATGTCCCATTTTCGTCATTGTACGTTTTTTGTGCTTCTGTGTCAAACAAATCTTATTAAAACCAAGACAAGGATTTTACAGAAAATGATACTTCTTAAGAAAATGTCAATATCAGAGGTTACAAAATAACCAAGAATCATCAATACTACAGGACTACAGGTTGCAAAAGTCATCATTTTAATGACACACATGTTTGAATTTTATACACAAAAAAACACTATATTCACCCGAAAAAAACCCACGAGCCTCTACAAAATAAGGTAAAGAACAGAAACACTAATGCAATGTGCAATCAAGAAAGGGAAGCATTAGTCATGACTTTGAGAAAATGGCACATTTGTTCCTAGCAAAGAAGAGTCCTTTTAGATTGCAAATCAGTTTAAATTATAAATTTTAAGTCACATGTGTTTAAGGCGTCATACCAAATTAATGAAAAGAGTGTCATATATACCATGACAAATAGGAACATTTATAATCAACACAGTTGTAACCTTAATACACTACTTAAAGAAGACACTGTGTAGACAAAAGACGTCAGGGATCTAGGTGTTACATCTCCTGTATTAACTAGCAAGATACCACAATCACCAAATCAACCTCTTTTCCTTCACAGGGATCTAGAGTATCTGATCTATCGTTATTTGTACAGCAATATATCAATGAATCCAAAATCCTTTTATTTTTCTAGTATTTATAAGACTATCTTCGTTCTATTATCAGAAAGTGTAACGTCAAAAAGAAATACTTCAGTTATTCATGTCAGTCTAACAACAGCTGTTTCAGCCATGACCATCAAAAGTTCCGCCTAATGCATATTCCCGGAATCCCAAATGAGGCATCTAACTTCAAAGCATCCTAACTGTAAAGGAATTAATCCAAAATTCCTAATTTCAATCAAACCTTATGTACCTTTGTGAATGGGCCGGCATCTATGCTCTTATCAGTTATATTACAGTTATTACTTATTAGCATTAAACACGCATACACAAACATGAATCTTAATACAAACACGCACCTAGATATCATTCCCTTCTAGAGACATAATTAATGTTTAAAGCTGTAGCTGTAACATCTAAAAAACTAAAATTCACATCATTTGAGCACACAACACGGGTATTAAACCAGGGTAGTTGCACCATCACTTATTGTCAAATACAAACAAGCCACGAACATCAAAAGCAATCTCAAATCCTAACAACAAACTCAAAATCTCGAAACCGAAAAGCTAAACATCATAACTCAACAATCCAAGCTAAACTCGGTTCATATCCTAAATTCAAACCACATTTTCTCAAAACACCAAAATTCACCCCATTTCAACACACAACATACGCATCCAACAAGGGTAGCTACACCGTCACTTATCGTCAAATACTAACAAGCAGTAAACATGAAAAGCAATGTTAAATCCATATAAAAACAACTCAAATCTTGAAAACATTCACCAAATGTCACCATTATCTAAACATCATTTACAGCAAAATCTAAAAAATAAAAATAAATTATAGCTTTTTCTTGTACAAACAATGATAAGAACCTTTTCATCAAACATCTTGTGAACACTCAGTGTAAAATCAGCTAATCTATGGTTTTCAAGTATGTATATACCCGTCAAGAACACACAGACTTGAACAAATCAATTGGCTGATTTTACACATACTTTACATAATCTTTGACTAAACTTGTAGATGATAGTCAAGTCCGCTGCTAAATGGAGAGTGAGACAAAAAAAGAGATATGCTCAGTTTACTTACATAACGCTGCAAACCTAAAGGGATCAGGAATACATAAGTATTAGGAACCGGATGCCGTGCCATTTGCACCCGACCTCAGCTTTATGTTGCAACATCTTGGATGGGTATGGTGGCTCTTTGAGTAAATATTCGTATGGGTGGGAAAATGGGCGGGATTTGCGCTAGTGTAACGGGTCAAAACGAGAACATTTTTTGTAAGGATCAGTTTGGCCCAGAATGTTTTTTGCCCAGTATTGTTATAATCCCTTATAGATGTTATCGTGCTAAATATGATTGCAAAAGTAATGTTTTGGTTTTATTCATTTTTACCACTTAGGACCCATTAAGATAGTTAATTAGCTTCATACTTCATAAGCTGAGAGCAATTCATATGTTGAATCTGGACTGTTCTATAGTTTGAAATATTGCTTCATTTGGCCCGAATAGGCGCAAAAGAGCCGGAAGATTAAATTTCTTTGTGCAATATCTTAATGGTTTGTATAAAAACGTAACTCGAGTTCATGCAAATTATATGACGTATGAGAAAGATACTGATATCGTACATCGAAAAGGTTTGTACGACATAATGTATGGAAACATGGGCGGGTTGGTAAATGGGTCAAAAGCTAAAAAGGTTACTGGAACTCTTGGCTGGCTTTGCAACCTACATATAAGCGCCGTTAAAATATTTTAGAATGACACGTTATACTAAACATAGCTAAAAAGCTTCAATTTGTCGAAAACAGACCTGAGATCCAGGTGAAGTTGACATTTCCACATTTTGGGCACTCCCAGTCATTTTCTCGTGTTCCACCTGTAAGAAGCAAGTGAAAGAATGAAAAACAGATCGTAAATTACAATCTTCTGCTAGTCTGTGTAACAGTATATGAATACCTTTCTTTTGAGATGACTCTTCTGAGAAAAATCCAGGCTGAGGTCCCTACGAAATTTCAAAAACCGAATGATCGATCAATATAGCATGTCATGTAAATTTTTTAGGAACCCAAGAGATAATACACATGTTGTTAACATAGGGAGCAGGTGAACAAATAATCAAATTCACTCGTTGCAATTAGTTGATTGATATAACAAAATTCAGACATGCCATGGCAGCCTGAGCAATGGGCAATCGCAAACCAAATTGTTCCATCAGCTGAGGTAAACCATACAACGCGCCTGCAAAAAAGATGTAATCCCGGTTTCAGCAAGATGTCATAAAGTAGCAAGCAATGCAAATCATCATAATGAGATATAAAAACCGATAGTGCATTTTCTTTTACATTGAAGGTGAACAAAATAAGTCTCAGAATACCAGAACTTCTGAGCAACACACATTAAAGTAGTAACAATAAAATGGACAAAATCAACCAAAATACACATACCAGTTCCTATAATAGGCCCACCTGAATAAGCAGGTGTGGCATAGAGTTGCAGAGGACGATAAGGGTTCCCTCATAAGGAGTAAAGAAGGCATAGATGTTCCATTAAAGGGAGAAGCAGCATAAGGTGTTACACCCATATACATTGAAGAAGGTGCACCGGAACCAGCATCAGGAGATGACGAGGAGTAGCCTTGTGGGGTCGGCATTTGCCTTGGAACAGATTTCTGTAGAACAAACATTTCGTTGAAAGAGTCATTAATAAAGATAACTATAGGACAAAGAACACATAACCAAATATTTTAAATTTGAGTACACTCATCATAGGACTAAAATCCTGTATACATTCAACTATTAGTTACCAAAACTATCAATATGCTTTGATGAGCAACCAGTTTCGTTACTGATCCTGTTAAATGTCTATTCTCTTACGGCCAAAAAATGATGACTACTACAATATGTGTAATAAATGGATTGTGCAACTTTAATCTCATATAGAGAAACTAAAACTAGGGCTAAGTAAGGGGGTGTAATTTTAAGCTTATTTTTAGGCTTTTGAGCTTATTTGACTTTGCTTAAATCTCATACGCCCATATTTTCCAGATTATTTTCAGACTTGTGAGCTTATTATGACTTAAAGATGGAAGATAAGCTCATAAGCTAGAAAAACGATGGATAAAGATGAGGTTATGAGATATAAGCCGAGCCAAATGATCATAAGCCCAAAATAAGCTTAAAACACGACCCCCTAAGTTGAACGTTTCACCTAAGTAACCTCCAATTAATATAATTGGCAAACCCCAAAGTCCATAGTTCTAATCACCATCCGTATTCATGTAACACTAATATGAGTAAAGATTAATAAATTATCACAACCAATTAGAGCCTAAAACCTGTCAACCTCTAAAACCTCTCTCTTAAAGCCAAAAAAACGATAGCTACGGCGATATGTGTAATAAACGGATTGTGTAACTTAGTGAATTATGAGCAGCTGGTCTTGGCTGTGTACAGTTGCGCATATTGCAAGTTTTCTGAAAAGAAAAGTTGACATTCCCACAGCTAGGACAGGTCCAGTCATCTTCTCTACGACCACTTAAATCATAATCACGACAAATTAATACCACACAATAAACTTATGGTTCCCTGTCTAAACTCACAAGACAAATTTTATGCATAACTGTATACTTAAGTGTTATACAAGCAGATAGCAAATTAGCAAACACTTACTTGTTAGCAAAATACAAATCAGCAAAAGAATATATGATAACCAAATAACTTAAACTTAATTATACTCATCATAGAACAAAAATCTAGTATAAATACAACGAGCAATCAGTTTGTTTAGTGCGTTGGTTCTATGAAATCTGTTGGAACTCAATTAGAGGAATATAAAGCACACTTTCAAACAAAAATTCAGTCGTTAGATATATCTATCTCCTAACAGGAGTGAGAGACTGGTCTTGTAAACGCCTATTTTCTTAAAGCCAAAAAACGATAGCTACTGCTATATAGAAACTAAACTGGGGCTAAATAAGGGGATGTTTGTTTAAGCTTATTTTTAGGCTTATGAGTTTATATCTCATACACCCATATTTTCCAGCTTATTTAAAGATTTGTGAGGTTCTTATGACTTAAAGATGGAAGATAAGCTCATATACTAAACTATAAGACTGGAAAAAAATGAGCTTATGAGATATAAGCTGAAAGCCCAAACATAAACTTGAACAAATCCAATTATAAGGGAATGTTTGTTAAAGCTAATTTTTAGGCTTATGAGCTTAAATCTCATACGCCCATATTTTCCGGCTTATTTATAGACTTGTGAGCTTATTATGACTTAAAGATGGAAGATAAGCTCATAAACTAGAAAAAAGCCGGATAAAGAAGAGCTTATGGGATATAAGCCGAAGCAAATTAGATAATAAGCCCAAAATAGGCTTAAACAAATCCCCCGAAGTTCAAAATTTTCACCTGAATAACCTCCAAAATTAATAAAATTGGCAAAACCCAATTATTCCATACTTCTAATCACCATCCCGATTCGTGTAACACTAATAATATGAGTAAAGCAAGCAATTAGAGCCTAATTAAACGTTAAATTAAATCATGTCAACCTCTCTAATCTACCATATTCATTTAATCAAATTACACAAAATGAAAAAATAATAATAAATTAAGCATAAGAATGAGAACGTACCATAGGTGTTTGGTGTGAAACAAACAAAAAAATGGAGAGTGATGGTTGGTTTTGGTGAATGGTGTGGAGAGGTGGAGTTGAGTGTGTTTGGATGGGATTGCCAGCGTGGCAACTACTGTGTATTTATTTGGTTGTAAAAGTTCATTCTCTTTCTTAGACAAAAATACACCGTTGGTCCTAAACTTCCCCAAAAGTGTCGCAGGGACCCCAAACTGAGGAAAAGGCTGTGGACGAGGTATAATTATAATTAAGGCTCAAAAGTTGAATGGTATTTCCGCATACTAATCAGTTGTAAGTTGTGAATGTTTATGATGAAATATATTGTTTCTTTGGTTGCCTGTGCTGTGCTAAGGTATATTTGACCCTTGTGGCTTGTTTTTAGTTGTAGTTTCTTACTATTCGCTCTAGGTCATCCTGTGCCATGTTATTTGTTTTAAATTAGTCACTCGTTTGTTGTTGCAGTTAAATTATTTAGGGTAAATTGTGAAATATAAAATGAGTCAAACTATGGGTTGCGATGGACAAGTCCCACGACCACAATAGATGACTGATGATACAATAGTAACATTCAATCTAAGCTAGAGCATTCTGTCTATACTATAAACCAAGCTAAAACAAATAACACGACTTATTATCCAAGTCAGGATAAAACTGCATCAAAACCACTGCAGCAGGAACTGATCACTCAAGAAGAAGCATCATCGAAATACGAATACCACACATCAGCATATAGAGAAACTAAAACTAGGGGGCTAAGTAAGGGGGTGTAAGTTTAAGCTTATTTTTAGGCTTATGAGCTTATTTGACTATGCTTATATATTTTCCGGCTTATCTTCATACTTATGAGCTTATTATGACTTAAAGATGGAAGATAAGCTCATAAGCTAAACTATAAGAAGGAAAAAAAAATGAGCTTATGACATATAAGCTGAAAGCCCAAAACATAAACATAAACAAATCCAATTATAAGCACATAAGCTAAACTATCACAACCAATTATAAGGGGATGTTTGTTTAAGCTTACTTTTGGGCTTATGAGCTTATTTGACTATGCTTAAATCTCATACGCCCATATTTTCCGGCTTATCTTCATACTTATGAGCTTATTATAACTTAAAGATGAAAGATAAGCTCATAAACTAGAAAAAAGCCGGATAAAGATGAGCTTATGAGATACAAGCCGAACCAAATAAGACATTAAGCCCAAAATAGGCTTAAACAAATCCCCCTAAGTTCAAAGTGTCAGTGAGTAATAACCTCCAGTAAAATTGGCAAGCCCGAAAATCCATACTTCTAATTCTAATCACCATCTCGATGTATGTAACACTAATAATACGAGTAAAGAGATTAATAAATTATGACAAACAATTAGAGCCTAATTAATTAAACGATAAATCAAAATCATGCCAACATCTAAAACCTCTCTCTAATCTACCATTTTGATATAATCAAATGCCCCTAAGTTCAAAGTTTTGACCTGAGTAACCTCAAAAATTAATATAATTGGCAAACCCCAATTAGTCCATACTTCTAATCACCATCCCGATTCATATAACTAATCTACCATTTTGATATAATCAAATTACACATATATATAGCCAAACACAAATTTAAGAATAAAATGAATTGAAGCATAAGAAGGAAGAGAAGGTACCATCGCTTTTATCAAAATCAATCAAGTCCGCTGCTGTGAAATGATTTTGAGTGAAATAAACAAAAAAAAAATGGGAGAGAGATGGTGGGTTGAGATTGGACGGTGGAGATTAATTAGATTCTTCGGATGGGATTGCCAGCGTGGCAAACATAAAAGGAAATACATCAATTATTTGTTTGTAAGTTTTAATGTTTGCATAATAAAACAAGTTTAAGAATTGAATGAAGCACAAGAAAGAGAACGTACCATCGGTTTTCGTGTGAAATGATACAATGAAATGAGTGAAACAAACAACAATTAAAATGGAGAGTGATGGTTTTGGTGAATGGTGGTGCGGATTGGAAATGCAGGACGTTGATTCTGAAGGGGCGGGAGGATCGGACGGTGGAGATTAATTACATTTAAGTGTTTTTGTTTGGAACAATGTTTTAAAATTCGAGTTTTTAATTGACTCAGTTGAGCCACTGGGTTCAAGGATCAGTTCATAGACGCAAAAACTTAAATTCCTGTTTCCCTAAACTGTCAATACTAGTAGAAAAAATCAGTTTTAGATATAGTTTTGTTAGCTGGGACAATCTGGTTGCGCAGATTTCCAGAGCATGTTCCAGAGGTTGCTTCTATATAGTGGTGGCAATTTTATCCATTTACTTAAAAACAAGTCATTTTATGGTATACTTAAAACACCTAACAGTTCATGAGTTCAAATGGGTTAAATGCCAAAATTATGAAATAAGTATTGCAGCATGAAATACAGAGGTGCCTAACTTCATATCAGATGCAAAACTGAAACAATCTCACTCACCCACTGAGCTTTAGTGTGATTCGGATTTCGATGATCAATAGCAGGAACAATCGAGTCAAGTTTGTGGCATCATCGTCTGTAGCTTAATTGAGGGATTCTCATCCAGCAGCAATGAGGTTATACGCTTCCCAGTCCTGTAAAACATACATTAGAACTTGTTTAACTCGAGAGATGAAACCATTACACCACAAGGATGATGAAAGAAGAATAAGACTAAAGTTACAAGACATGTATGTGATATATAACTTACTTTGATGGCATCCATGAACTCCCAAATGTCATCAATGACATGCAAACTCAGTACTTGATTGATCTGTCAAGAACACTCTTAATATTTGCAGCATTCTGAGAAGATGGATCTGTGACTGATCGCCTTCATCACTTGCACGAATCAAGCTCACAACCGTGAAAAGCTAACTCGACAATGTCAGAAAACAAGACAATTGGTGCCACCAGCTAACCTGATAAACGAGACCCTGAGCTATTGAACTTCAGAGCAAATACATGATCATACACAAGCGCCCCAACTGATGTCTGCAATGCGCACCAATCAATCAATCAATTTGTGCCACAATTTTGTGGCTTATCAAAACCCCTTATATAAGCTCATAAGCCCACTTATATAAGCTTAGCCAAACACTTGGTTTAGGCTTATTTGACACATATAAGCTAATAAGCTCATAAGCCCAGTTATATAAGCTTAGCCAAACACCCTATTAGATTATTCCCTATGATGAAGAAATGAAATTACCAGTTAGCTGTGGGTCCCACATCATAAAAGACAAAAAGGTATTGAAACTTACAAGGACGATGAGAAAAGCAAGAGTCCAACATTGTTTTCTGATTATCCTTGTAAGTTTCAAAATACGTTTCTGATTAAGACCATTATAAAAGTGAATGAAACTTGATAGTGTGAAGGTGATTGTGTTTGTGTGGAAATAAAATGTAAAATTACGTGGACAAATGAGAGCCCATCATTAAAAATTTGGTCAAAAGAATGGTTAATTTCTAACGCACAAAACTTACTTTTTTTCATATATGAGCCCAATATTTTTTTCTTAACCTAGAAAAAAAGGCGGAATAAAGAAGAGCTTATGAGATAAAAGCCGAACCAAATAAGATGATAAGCCCAAAATAGGCTTAAACAAATCCCCCTAAGTTCAAAGTTTTTAACCTGAGTAACCTCCAGTAAAATTGCCAAGCCCCTTGAAAATCCATACTTCTAATAAGCATTTCGATTAATATAAAAAAAAAAAAAAAAAAAAAAAAAAAAAAAAAAAAAAAAAAAAAAAAAAAAAAAAAGAGAGAGAGAGAGAGAGAGAGAGAGAGAGAGAGAGAGAGAGAGAGAGAGAGAGAGAGAGAGAGAGAATGATGGTTTTGGTGAATGGAGGGAGGATTGGACGGTGGGAAAAAAATGAGATATAAGCTGAAAGCCCAAACATAAGCTTAAACAAATCCAATTATAAGCACATAAGCTAAACTATCACAAACAATTATAAGGGGGTGTAAGTTTAAGCTTATTTTTAGGCTTATGAGCTTATTTGACAATGCTTATATCTCATACACCCATATTTTCCAGCTTAATTTCAGACTTGTGAGGTTATTATGACATAAAGATGGAAGATAAGCTCATAAGGTAGAAAAAAGACGGATAAAGAAGAGCTTATGAGATATAAACTGAGCCAAATAAGATCATAATCCCAAAACAGGCTTAAATAAAACAGGCTTAATTTCAGACTTGTGAGGTTATTATGAGCTTATGAGGTTATTGTGCTACACGAACCACAAGCTTAAGTCACAAGTCTGGGGAATCTTACTTCATTCTCAAGTTCGTCATATTGAGTTCTTCCTTATGGGGTTAATGGAAATAGCCGTCGTTGTTCATTCAGAGGTTGATAAAGAGTTAGACAATTTCAAATGGTATTGTTAGTTGATTGGGAATATCGACATCTTCACACGTGCTGATTCTGTTTTATGCTAAAGTGCTTCCGGCTAATACTTCATGTACACAATGTTATGCTGATTCCGATGAGATCGCAATCATCAGGGGAGAGAAATGTGTACATCAAGGACGCACAACAGGTTCACGTGATCGGGCTTAATCATTTATTCTGGAGTTGATATCCGCAGAGATGGTCAGTGGTTCAACCTATCCGCAGAGATGGTCAGTGGTTCAACTTGTTACTTTGGTGTCATCGTCTCTACCTTTGTTGGTTACATGTGTATGTTATGGGCTGATTCGTAAGATAGCTGGAATGCATTTGTTGAAGATGAAGATGTTGATACTTTGTACCCCCAAATGTATAATCGTGAAGAAGGTCGAGTCTACAGTCTATTCTACATTGTCCGCTGCGTGTTAGAAGACTAAAGACGGATTGCAGTTAATTATCAAAAGACTTCTTCAGATTTAGGGCATTCATCAGAGATGTTGTCAGTTTGGGGGAGAGCACTAATTAGGGGAGAGTGTATTGTATTGGCCATTATTAATCCCTAATTAGATTCGCTCACATTGTTCCTCTACAAGTCAAAGTGATGGCAGCCGAGAAGACTCAGATGTATAAGTGAAGCTATGGTGCTTGAAGACCACTCTCGGAGCTGCTGTACTTATGTTTTGCATTGTGTTTTACTTAATTGTGCTTGTAGGGAACATTGTAAGCAATTTCCATATAACATTACTTTGGGGAGAGATTGTTAGCCTTGAAAATAATGTTATGTGTTGGAAATTGCATTAGTAATAAGCACAAGGACTTGTCTTGTCAATAGGACATAGTTTAGTGTGGTTAGTAGTATAAATACTCTCCTAGTGGCAACTAGGAGAGGTGGATGTTCATTGTAATAAGGAGGTGTGTGTGGTTTTCACTTTCTCTCTCTAGAAAAACACACACACCTTCCCCAATTCTTTAATCTAATTTTACCATGTTTAACCTTTATTTTGAGCATACCCGACCTCCTGAATAGTGATTCTTGGTCACAACACCCTAAGTTCAAAGGTTCACTGAGTAATAACCTCCAGTAAAATTACCAAGCCCGAAAATCCACACTTGTAATCAGCATTTCGATTTATATAACAAAAAAAATGAGTTATGATTAAGAAATATATTATCACAAGTAATTACACAGCAAGAGTAAAATTAAATGTTGTCAACCTCTAAAACCCTACTCCAATCATTAGTAGCGCATTTAGTAAGATGGTATCAAATTTGGGAATTGATAAAGAAGAAATAGTGAAAGCGTAACTGGCATAAATACATTATAAGAAGAAAACGTACCATCGCTTTTATCGATGTCGGTCAAATCCGCTGCTAAATTACACAATTGGTCCCTTTTGACTGGATCCGTGATGGGTCGAAACCATAGGGACCAGATCATCATTAATAAAATTTATTTTTTGATCAATAAAAGTTACTTTTTGTATTATATGTAGTTAAGAGAAGAGAAAAATAAACACTTCTTAAGTATAGTTGATCAACTTTTTGAGCAGCTATGTACATTTTTACAACAAATTAATGTGTCAATTATTGATCGCAAAAAAGAAAAAGAATGAACTTTTTACAAACAAATACAGTAGTTGCCACGGTGACAATCCCATCCAAACACACTCAATCAACTCTAATCTCCACCATTTACCAAAACCATCCATCACTCTCCTTCCCATTTTTTGTTTGTTTCATTCATTTCACACCAAAACCGATAGTGCATTCTCATTTTGTGCTTCATTTAATTCTTTTTTATTTATTTATTTTTTATTTTTTTATTTTTTTGTGTAATTTTAGAGGTTGACTTGATTTAATTTAACGTTTAGGGTCTAATTGGTTGTCATAATTTATTAATCTTGGTTTTTTTAAATTGGTTTATTTTTATTTTTATTTTTATTTATTTTTTTTTTAATGATTTGATATATCTGATGATGGACGAAAAGATTCACAACAATCAAGTTGATGATAATAGTACCAATAAAATAGTTTCCATTTCTTATATAAAGTTAAAATATCTCTATAACATCTTATCCTTTAATCTTTCATTTATTGCATTTGTGTATCCGGGGTGAATGATATGTTCTAAAGCTGTTGACTTTTGATACCGAATCTTCAATTGCACATCTAAACCGGATGTTGGTTAATTGAAAATGGGGTGTTGCGTATCCAACTATCCATAGAGGGTGGTGGTGATGGGTGTGTGGTGGTGGTAAGAAGTGAAAAAGAAAATGAATAGTAAACTTTAAAAAAGTGTTGTTGCTGCAAAAAGTTCTTTCTAGTAGGCGAGGGTAAAATAGTTATTTCACAAGGCTAATTTTAGCAAAAAAATCATTTTTGCATGAACAGTAACACCAAAGGACATTATTTGCAAAGAATGGATTGGTCAGGAACATGATTTGCAAATTATTTTGCAAGATGGACATTATTTGCATTTTTTGCAAAATTATTGGACATTTTTTTGCAGTTTACTAAAAAAAAATGTACAAAACCAACAAATATTAGTATATTACTCTTTTAGGGTGTGTTTGGTATGCACCTTTAGTATGGGTTTTGCATTGATGTGACACTAAACATTTGTTTGGTTGTAAATTTTAAGATAAGGAATGGAATCATCTATTAAAAAGTGAAAGATAGTAATTTGATGGGTTTTAGTAGGTATTACCATTTTTTAGTGGGCCCATGTACTATACTTCTCTTATCTCCCTCTATATTTACTTTAAATAATGCAATATTTTTTATTTCAAAATTATTATATAAAATTATTAATACTATTAAATATCCTTTCTCTCTCCTAAATTAAATTCCAAACCCACCAACAAACCAAACGGCCCTTTAGGGCATCTACTATGGCGGACCTTTATAAAGGTTTATAATAGTGCCTAGTCATCCGAAATCATAAATTCATAAACCTTTTCCTTGTTATAAACATTTCTTCACTATGGATAAACTTCTTAAAGCTTTATCAAAACCCCATTAAATACAAAAGCATTAAATTTAGAAGAGGTTCAAGATATTAGACCTTTTCACTCCACATAAGCATCAAATAATAAAATTATAGACCTCTTCATCTTTTCTTAGACCTTTTTATAAACCACCATAGTGGATGCTCTTAGTTATCAGTCAAACACTTGACTTTAATACCCACCGTCCAATCCCACTCTTTCAAATTCAACGACTCACATTTCCAATCCGCACCATCACCTCACTCTCCAGTTTTAGCAACGGACTTGACTGATATCGATCAAAGCGATGGTCGAGTAAACAGAAACTCCTCTGCCGTCAAACGTGCCAGAACCGAAAATGAAGGTAGCTTCTCTTTCTTTTTTTTCTTAAACTACTTTTATGATGGTAATAAGGACTTGGGGTGAAACGACCATTTCGTTTTCTTGTGTAATTTGATTATATGAAAATGAAAATGATTAGATTAGAGATAGAGGTTTTAGAGGTTGACATGATTTAATTTAATTTTTAATTTGGGTCTAATTGGTTGTCATGTTAGTGTTACATGAATCGGGAGAAGTATGGACTAATTGGGTTTTGCCAGTTTTATTAATTGGAGGTTACTCAGGTTATAACTTTTAACTTAGGGGTCCTTGTTTAATCTTATTTTTGACTTATGATCTTATTTGGTTTGGTTTATATCTCATAAGCTCATCTTTATCCGTTTTTTTTCTATCTTATCAGCTTATCTTCCATCTGTAAGTCATAATAAGCTCACAAGTCTGTAAATAAGCCGGAAAATATGGGCGTATGAGATTTAAGCATAGTCAAATAAGCTCATAAGCCCAAAAGTAAGTTTAAACAAACATCCCCTTATAATTTGTTGTGATAGTTTAGTTTATGTGCTTATAATTGGATTTGTTTAAGCTTATGTTTGGGCTTCAGCTTATATGTCATAAGCTCATTTTTTTTCCGTCTTATAGTTTAGCTTATGAGCTTATCTTCCATCTTTAAGTCGTAATAAGCTCACAAGTCTGTAAATAAGCCGGAAAATATGGGCGTATGAGATATGAGTACAGTCAAATAAGCTCATAAGCCTAAAAATAAGCTTAAACTTACACCCCCTTTCTTAACCTGTGGTGATTTAAAATATGGGAAGGTTAGCATAGTGTTACATGGACTAATTGGGGTTTTCCAATTTTATTAATTGGAGGTTACTCAGGTCAAACTTTGACCTTAGGGCTCTTTGTTTAAGCTTAAAATAGTAATGATTTTCAAAGGGTGGGAGGATTGGATGGCGGAGATTAATGAGACTCAATTGTTTTTGTTTGGATGGGATTGCCAGCGTGGCAAATATAAAAGAAAATACATCAATTATTTGTTTGTAAGTTCAATGTTTTTCTTATGAAAAATTATTCTTATGATGGCTAAGTACGTAGTAAGCTTGCTAATATGTCTAATGATTTAATAGGTGAATTTGAAAAAATTATTGGTGGAAATTTATAGAGAGAATATTTAGAATACATGTGTCTAATGTTAAGTGAATTAGGCATGTAAATAGGATTGCATTTTAGGCCTAAATAGCATTACTCTTTTCTTATTTTATATGTGTGATACATTAATTTGTAGCAAAAATGAACATAGCTGCTCAAAAAGTTGATCAACTACATTTAGAATGTGTTTACTTTTCTCTTACTCTCTCTTAATTTGAGATACATGTGAGCCCAAAACACATATTTTTTTTTTTTATTTTTTTTTTTAATCTGAGAGACTCACAAATATCTCTCGCTTCCAATTAGGAGGCTTATTAAGACACTCAAGGCTAAACTACTTAATTTAAGAAACAACCCCTTACTCCATTACTAAATATTGGAAATAATTGGTGGCATGACTTAGCTCCTAAACTGAACTGGGGCTAAATAGAGACTAAACTGGAGCTATATAAGGGGATGTTTGTTTAAGCTTATTTTTAGGCTTATGAGCTTATTTGACTATGCTTAAATCTCATACGCCCATATTCTCCGGCTTATTATGACTTAAAGATGGAAGATAAGCTCATAAGCTAGAAAAAAGGCTGGATAAAGATGAGCTTATGAGATATAACCCGAACCAAATAAGATCATAACGACTGCTAAATTCAAAGTTTTCACCTGAGTAACCTCCAATTAATATATAATTGGCAAACCCCAATTAGTCCATAGTTATAATCACCATCCCGATTCATGTAAGACTAATAATATGAGTAAAGATTAATAAATTATGACAACCAATTAGAGCCTAATTAACGATAAATTAAATCATGTCAGCCTCTAAAACCTCTATCATTTTCATATAATCAAATTACACAAGAAAAGGAAGTGGTTGTTTCTCCTCTAATGAAGCACAAGAAAGAGAACGTACCATCATTTATCAATCTAAAACCACAAAATTAACATAAAAGAACTTGATATGTCTCTTTACTAACGCATAGTAACAACTCGACCATCACTGCTGAATGATACAATGAACGGTTGTTCAAAATTAACGGAAATTGGTCAAAGACCGTTTAATTTGATGGAAAAAAAAGAAAATTCAAGTGTTTCGAGGAGAGTTTGATTCAATTTCATAAAAAGTTATATCATTGAATGAAAACTAAGCAAAAGAGTTGGGATAACCAATGGCAGGACATACTATAATCTTCATTTTTTTTTTTTTTTTTTATTGATATTTTTCTTATTCATTTGTCAAACATGTACAGTACTTGGAGATCCTGGGTATTTCGTTACGCGTTCATGTTTAAACTGTTTTTATAAACAAAGTTCAACTAGAAGTGACCCTTGACATCTTAGTACAACACCATGGTGTATCTGCATAATGAATTTTGTTGAAAGTTGTAATCAGATTACACTAACTTAGGAAAATCGACAATTTACTTGATATCGAGTTCATAGACGCGCCACCTAAACTTAACATTCTTAACTACATGTATCAACTAAAAATGACTGATATTGGGAGCATTAAACAACAAAGGGAGTCTGACTGATATTGGGCTAAAGTTGACTGAGTTCCCGTTGGACCCACAGCTCGCTAAACTGCTTTTAACATGTGAAGAATTTAGTTGTGTCAGCGAAGTTTTAACGATTGTATCTATGCTCTAGGACTGTATTCTTTAGTCCATAAGCCCAGATAGAAAAAACCGATGATGCATATGGAAAGTTAACAAATACTGTGGAGACTTGTGTACCACTCATCACTTACAAGTGAAAGCTCTACGAAAGGCTCAGGAAGTGAGTTCTCAGTTACTCGACATTTTGAAAAAGCAGAAAAGTGATATGCTCAGTTTACTTCCATAACGCTGCAAAACCTAAAGGGATCAGGAACACATAAGTATTAGGAACGGGATGCCGTGCCATTTGCACCCGACCTCAGCTTTATGTGTGCATCGGGCCGGAACCCGACCCGTCCCAACGAAGCCCGAATCCCGACAAGCTTGAAAATCCTAACCGAATCCCAACCCGAGTCTAGCCCGAATCGTCCCGAATCCCGTCCCGAGTCCCGAAACGAAACCGATTTGTATGGTTTTTCTTTGTAATCCCGACTTCGTCCCGACTCCCGACCTGAAAAAACCAGACATGAAACTGAAACTAATAAAAAGGAATTACAAGCACATTGTCAAACCATCCCAAAACAGCTCATAAACTAATCAAGGAATTACAAAAGCAATGCTTTGATACTCGATCAAGTACTGTGTAGAAGTTCACACATCCCAAAACAGCTCATAAACTCGGCTCACGTCTTCCATTTCCACAACCTTCTCTTTCCCCTTCTGGCAAGCCAATGCAGCTGATGTGATCAAGTATGTAACAAGTTGTGAAAACTTTCCTCAGTCTTTTGCTATTTACATTTTTTTTACATAACAAACTTTATTTATCAAATATCTAGCGATTTTGTTAATAAAAAATAAACTGTTGAAAAGTCCTCTTGATTACGAACAAAGTGAGCCCAATATTAATATAATTTTGAAATACGTATGAGTTTATAAAAAATGTTAGAAGATTAATATATATTATATTTATGATTTTTTTTTAAAGAAAATTTCAAAATGCACCATTAGCGTATCAAATAACTTTAAAAACGACCTTAAACTTTAATTAAAAAAAATAGGATAATTACCCTGTAATTTTATCTATTTAATTTTTTTTATAACAAATTATATTTACCAAATATTTGATAAATATGTAGCAATTTGCTTATAAAAAACATACCGTTGAAAAGGTGTTAAAATTGCCGGAAAAAAACGAGCCCAATATTGCAAGATTTTTAACTTAGTTACTGAATTTCTTTTTTATTTACAATAAATATAAACTTCGTGATTATGCACGTTTGTACATTGTAAACATAATATATTTTAGAGTGCCTAACGGCAATTGAAAAAAGACGGCGTCTAAAGTGACCTAATCGGTTGAGGTTTTTCAGTCACGCATTTAATCAAACACAAAGCAAAACAACTTAATTGGCGAACTATTGTTTCTTTGGTAAGTTTCTTCCATTGTCTAATAAGTGAGAGTTAGTTCATACATTGAAAGAGTTGCTCGTAATTATAAAATGCATGATTGAATGTTTACAAGTTGCTTACATTTTGGGCCACTATAGGTGATGCTAGTGGTGCTATCGTTGGCATGATTAAATTTATAATGCACTATAAGACTAGTCTTCCCACTCCCGAGTCTTCTTAAAGTCTTCTGTGANCGATGGAACTCTGATGATATTTTTATTTTGGACCTATTTTCTTTTATTAACTATGGGCTTTCCTTTTAAAAGATTTTGGATGAATGTAAACTTTAACCTTACGTTGACCTTGTTTACATTTGCATCTATGATATCCTGTTATCTATTCTTGTGATGATACCAATTCCCCGTAGCACCCTGAGAGCTTGTAAGTCTTCCGCTGTACGAATTTTGGGGGTGTTACAAAAAATAGTACAAAGTCAAACTTAGGGAGTTTGAAGTGTATAAAGATGTAAGCTTTTGGTATGTGATTTTACACCAAGTTTATTAAATTTGTAGTACTTGAGTGTAATTTCTTATTGCAAGGTTTCATTTGAATGTATAGTTTCTTACTTTGAGGTTCCAATTTAAGTGATGGATTTACTGCATGAGTTCTTATTGAAAGGTTTTATTTTAATTTGCAACGGTTCTAAATTCCAAATTAAGTAATGGATTTACAAAGTTGTTTGCTTTCTTTTTCATAAATTATAACTTCATATTTCAAAGTTATTTAACAACTTATATTAGCTAACCGTGATTTTCACGGGCATATAGGCTAGTAAGCTAAGAAACAAAAAACAATAGCTACAAAACCCAAAACAGTGGCTATAAATCAAATGGTTATAAAACTTCAAAATGTCTTTACTCTTCAAGCTAGGATATGTCCAGCCCACAATATTCTCTGATCCAGTCCACGAACAATCAATATAGATCTTCCC
Organism: Artemisia annua; assembly: GCA_014162995.1. NCBI lineage: Eukaryota > Viridiplantae > Streptophyta > Magnoliopsida > Asterales > Asteraceae > Artemisia > Artemisia annua. Next base: position 51,217 of record LBNU01007182.1, read on the forward strand.
ATATGACCCTGTCCAAATTATAATAAACAACCCTTTACCTTTTGACCCAGGCTACCCACGATCTAACAGGCCAAAAGAGACAAACAACCATTTCCCTCCAAAATTAATACCAAACCGACCCATATCACTGTATGACCCATCACCCAAACACTCTATAAATGCTGCACAAATAATTACCCATTAACCAAAACTTACAATCTTACCATGTCTTGAATTTTTAAACATCAAACAAAGCAAACCAAGTCTCAGATTTTCAAAAACATATTTCCCTCTCAAATTATCTTCCAGACACCACAATTAAACATCGCAAAACGCTTTACAGGGTCTTCAAATTCCACTTCTGAATTAGGCCTCTGAAACCTTGAAGTAGAACATATATGTATCATATTATTGTTTCAAAACTATAACTTCAAATATCTAAAGAGCAACAAATAGTTACTATTGAAAACACTCATATACATATTTTAGTAAAACCTTCTCATTTTCACCCATCATGTATGTTTACACCACTGAAATTAAAGTGTCCACATAAGACAGTTTAATCATTTTAGAAAGTCCAACTTTTTAAGTGTTGTTGCTCAAGGTTTAACCTGGAAGTTAATCTTATTAGCTTTCTAAGATCAGATAATGTTGAAATCTCAGTTTCATTGTTATTTTGAATCTAATCAAGCTGCCAAAAAAAAAACTGATTTTTTTCTTCTCAAACTCTTTTAATGGTTATACACTCAAATAAGTTATAGGTAATGCTAGTGGTGCTATCGTTGGCATAATTAAAGTTATAATGCACTATAAGACTAGTCTTCCCACTCCCAAGTCTTCTTAAAGTCTTCTGTGATTATACATATAAAATAGTTATTATTAGTCAAGAAATTAGTGGATGACAGAATATAGGTGTTGCTAGTAAAACTGTAGTATAATGGTTCATCCCCAACTGCTTTACCCGTTTACACACGTGGTGTGAACAAGAGCTTATTGTGATACATGTAAAATTCAAATAAATAAACAAACAGTGATGATACTTTGTTTTGTCAGTGACTTGTAGACTCAATTATATTACCTTGCTCTAAAATACTTCCTTATTTCTGAGTTCTGGACTTAAAACCCTGTTTAGGTCTGAAACAAAATTTTAATTTTGAAAATTCCAAATAACCGTAAGAGTGTAAAACAACGGTAAAATAAATATGACTGATGACAGACCTATGCAAAATCTCAAGTTCACGAAATTTATAATCATATGAGCAGAAGTTAGCACATAATACACTTCATTCCATATAACTGTGCTAACAACTAACTTTAATAACAACTAGCGTTTCCTCCTAAGACCTAACAACCCAGTTTGACCAAAAATCTATTAAACATGAACCTACATAGATAGGACTCAACAAAGTGAGTAAGTGACAAAAAAGGGCTTTAACTTTCCAAAACCCAATGTATTAGCAGTTCATAGATGCAACGTGTATGTGATCACAAGTATCAAACATTAGTCATATATACCTGATTGGTTTCAGCCAGTGGTTTCATCAATATACATAGGCTCAAAAGTGGGATGTACGTGATCTCGAATCTGTCGAAAATAGGAATACAGAAATATGTAAGCCAAAGATCAAGGAGCATTTTAACATCACATAAAGCACATTTATACATAATATTCTCGTATGAGATAATGAGAATAACCACCTCAAAGACTTATGTTAACTCCTTGGCCGATTACAAACTCATTTTTCTGGATTTTTACATACTTTCGAGGCAAAAGCTAAAACCTACTACCACACGGTCAGAACAACGCATATGTAGCAACGTTACCTTTGCACGTTAACTATGCTAGACATTTCATCAAACACCTTTGGTGCAGCCAATTTAACATTGAGAAGTGCGACTAAACCTAAGGCTATTCGTTATCTCATTAGAAAATTGAAATTAGTTAGCTCAATAGATGATGACTGAAATTAGAACCCTAACACACGATAAAATCTGAACCACAGTTAAAGCTTATGTTAGTGGATGGCATGATTAAACTTATAGCAATATAAACTTAGTCTTCCCACTCCCAAGAAATTAGTGGAGGATAAAAAATATATGTGCAGTCTTCCCTACCCCAACTCTTCTTTAAAGTCATTCCTGATATGATTATACGTAGAAATTGTCTTGCTCAACCCGACTATAAAAAGCCAATACTTATTCTTATGAAATCAAGTAAATTTCCAAAAATGAATTCACCACAAGCAATAATTCACTTATCATCTTCCTCTCTTATTTCCTTTCTCTTTTACGGTCTCGCGATAACATGTCTTACTTCCACCACTGTCTCTGCTTCATATGACGGTAATGAGACTGATTATCACGCATTGCTGTCATTTAAGTCAAAGATCACCCATGATCCATTCAGTGTTCTAACCTCGTGGAACCATTCTGTTCATTTCTGTGACTGAAGTGGTATTTCATGTGGAAAGCGGCACAAACGAGTGACTGCTTTACGACTGGTTTCGCAAGGCTTAGAAGGCTCGTTGTCTCCTCATGTAGGAAACCTCAGCTTCCTCCGTGAGCTTGATCTCTCTAACAACAGCTTTCAAGGAACCATTCCTCATGAACTTGGTCGTCTATCTAGGCTACGTGGTCTTCATCTTGGTACAAACAAATTCAGTGGAGTCATTCCAACAAACTTGTCTGGTTGTTATAACCTCGAAGACCTTTGGCTCTATCAAAATGAGCTAACTGGAAGCATGCCCAAGGGAATGAGTTTACTCTCAAAACTTACTCGTCTTGAAATTGACGACAATAAGTTAACAAGTGGAACCCCACCTTTCTTGGGGAATATTTCATCAATGGAAGTGTTCTATGCTGCACTAAACCCGCTTGGTGGGAGCATTCCAGATACCTTGGGTCACTGGAAAAGCTTGACGGCATTTTACTCTGGTGACTGCAACTTATATGGAAGCATCCCTCATTCCATTTTTAATCTCTCACTCCTAGTTAATTTTTCCTTAGCTGGTAATCACCTCACTGGCAGTCTTCCTTCAGAAATTGGTAATCAGCTCCCGAATCTTGAGCTCCTTCAGTTAAGGGATAATGAACTGACCGGAGTTCTTCCACCTTCTATTTCTAATTGTTCTAAATTAAGACATCTTGAAATGAGTAACAACAGTTTTAGTGGGAAGTTGATACTTGATTTTTCAAAACTAAGAGATATTTATGTTATTCAATTTAGTGAGAACAACTTCCATGGACGGGGAGAAGCTGATGACCAGCTGAGGTTTGTTGATTCTTTGAAAAACTGCACCAAATTAGAATATTTGGAACTTCAGAGTTGCAACCTTATAGGAGTGCTTCCTATATCAATAGGTAATCTTTCTGGTCAACTTCAAAAGCTATATTTAGGAGGCAATCAATTATTTGGAAGCCTCCCTTCAAGTATAGGTAGTCTAGTTGGCTTGACCACTTTAGATCTAGATAGCAATCAATTTTCAGGAAAAATCCCCACTACCATCGGCAAACTTCAAAAGCTACAAGCTCTTGGTCTAAATAAGAATCAATTTTCAGGGCCTATCCCTGATGCCATCGGGAACCTATCCTTGTTGACTAGACTTTATTTATATTCCAACAAATTAGAAGGCCATATTCCATCAAGTCTTGAGAATTGTAAAGAACTTAATGAGTTATACCTTGCAGACAATAGACTTAGTGGAAACATACCCAAACAACTTTTACAACTTCCATCACTAAATTATTTTTTAAATTTCTCTCAAAATAGCCTATCTGGTTCAATTCCATCAGAGATTAAAAACCTCAAGACGTTGAGCAATCTCGATTTATCTTACAATAATTTATCAGGCAACATTACTAGTAACCTTGGTGAGTGCATTAGCCTTACAACGTTAAACATAAGAGGCAACAGATTTCAAGGAGTAATACCATCTTCATTAAGTTCCTTGAGAGCATTGGAGGTACTCGACATTTCTCAAAATAATTTATCAGGCAGAATTCCACAATTTTTAGGCAAATTGAAATCCTTAGAGTATTTGAATCTATCCTTTAATGATTTTGAGGGTGAAGTACCACTTGTAGGAGTGTTTGCAAATGCAAGTGCATTTTCGGTTCGGGGGAACAATAGGCTTTGTGGTGGTTTTGTTACACTTGAGTTACCCAAGTGCAAGGAAATGGGTAGTAAGAATAAAAGGTTTCCTTTCTTCATATTAGTCATTGTGATTGCACCAACGTTGCTCATCGTATTATGTTGTGTGTATCTTTTGTGTAAGAAGAAACGCAATAGTCAACCATCTCAGTCATCAGGGAGTGAACGGTTCATGAAAGTTTCATACAATCAGCTTCTCAAGGCTACTGATGGGTTCTCTACAGCAAATTTGATTGGCGAGGGTGGGCACAGCTCTGTTTATAAGGGAATCCTCGATTCTAATGATGATAAATCTGTTGCAGTTAAAGTTCTACATCTTCAAAGTCGAGGAGCGCGGAAAAGCTTTATAGCAGAATGTGAAGCATGGCGTAATATTAGACACCGTAATCTGTTAAAGATAATAACTTCATGTTCGAGTACTGATTTCCGAGGCAATGATTTTAAAGCACTAGTTTACGAGTTTATGCCCAATGGAAGTGTACATGATTGGCTTCATTCAAGTACATATACATCGAAACTGAACCTTCTTCAAAGAATAAATATTCTTAGAGATGTTGCCAATGCACTTGATTATCTTCACAATCGCTGCCAAACAACGATTGTTCACGGTGACTTGAAGCCAAGTAACATTCTACTTGATGATGATATGGTGGCTCATGTTGGAGACTTTGGTTTAGCTCGACTACTTGGTACAGACTTAAACCAAAATAGCTCAACCGGGGTTAAAGGAACAATTGGTTATGCACCTCCAGGTAATATATGATTCTTGTATTCCATGATGCTTATATTTGTACTTCAGATTATTGTTTTGTAAACTAACTGATCATTGTAATTTCCAGAGTATGGTATCGGGAGCGAGATGACAAATTGTGGGGACGTCTACAGTTTTGGAATATTGTTACTAGAAGTGATGACCGGGAAAAAGCCAACAGACGAAATATTTAATGAAGGTCTTACCCTTCATAAATTTGCTCACATGGCATTACCAGATCATGTAGTCGATGTTATTGATGATGATGCAATTGTGTTGCAAAGTACGGAAGCGAATGCAAAGAAAGTGGAAGAATGTTTGGTTGCAACTATCAAGATTGGAGTATCGTGCTCTGTGGATTCACCACCACAACGAATGAAAATAGAAATTGTTGTCAATGAGTTGCAGCGTATTCTCGATGTGCTTCAAAATATATAAGGTACTCTGTTCTGCCTTTTTGTAAAATCTTATTTTACATGAGTTTGTTAAAAATCATCACTAAAATGGTTTTATTTTTCAACTCTTTCAGGCCTAAAGCTTGTATGGTGAAGTTGTAGGAAACTGCAACAAGGAGGAGTGCATGTCATAGTTAAATAAATGTTAAGTTGTTAAAGATGTTCGTAATTGTGGTTTAATTTTCTTGTTGCATAAGTGTACGAGACATAAGAGTACGTTTGCATTCTTGGTGACGTATCATATCTATCAAGCATGTTTGTATGTGTGGTTTAATTTTCATCAATCCAATTTGTGGTATTGAATTCTACTTAAGTTCTACTTGGTGTTCGATTCCTTAATGAACAGCCTAATGTTATTCTTGTTCTTTGACTTTCTATTTCATAAATTTGACTTTTTTATGAATATCTGAATGAGAAAGCTCAAGGCTTCCCCCTCTTCTGGTTTCGAGCAGTGTATGGTTCAATTTTATAGAAAGTTAACCTCATGTTTGGTATACTGTATTATTACTGCAAAGTATACTGTATTAAAAATGTGTCAATAATGACCAAAGTGTATTTCTGATACATAAAGCAGCTCGAATATTTTGATACTTTTCGTATTCCTTATACAGGTAGCACAACTCTATTTTCATCGGATAAGCATTTGGATAAGCAATCCCAAACTCAAAATTGCGTATTGCTGTTTCGTCTAAGCAAGCCCAAATAGCCCTTTAGCAATTAATTATGTTTGAAACCAAACAATGATTAGTATAATCCTGTCTATATCTTACAAGACTGAAACATATAGTTGCGACTTCTAATCTTATTTTCTTACTTGGATGTTTTAGGATGACGCATGATATGCAGCGTTTGGGTATTCTAAAAGTTTTTGTCATCAAGTTTTACAAATGATTATATGCCATATTTACTTTTTTCATGAAATGACCCGAATTGACCCGTTTTAAGCTATTTTTATCTTTTTTACATAGCCCAAACCGACATGTAGGACCTGAATTTTATGCTATAAAAAGTGCTTAAGCAGTAGAAAGGAAAGGATGTTACGAGGCATTTACTTTCAAGCTGAATTACATAACACAAGATGTGTTAGTATGAAAGGAGAGTTATGTATGTATTTATGTATGTTTGTGTTTAAGGTTGAAACCAAACAATGGTTAGTATAATCCAAAAAACGTTTAAGTACGACGGATGTGGGTGACTCCCACATCTCTGTTACATAGGTGGTAATCATGTATATATCTTACAAGACAGAAACATATAGTTGCATTCAGTGCATAATTATCACATAAATGTTTATTTTTGACTGATGATGTTATTTTCTTACTCGCATGTTTTAGGATGATCGTGACCCATCATCTCGTCATAGAATAGA
>LBNU01007186.1:4127-33034 GCA_014162995.1 Artemisia annua
GTTTGAAGATCCGGGACAACCATGGGTGGTATGTCCTCTCCAAAGTAGTGCTTTAACCGATGGCCATTCACTTTGAAATTTGGACCGTCATTTTGAGATAGCTCAACGGTACCATATGGATACACTTTTGCAATAGTGAATGGTCCAGTCCAGCGGGTTTTAAGTTTACCCGAGAAGATCTTTAATCGTGAATTGAAAAGAAGGACTCGATCACCAACATTGAAAACACGGTTTTTTATTTTTGAGTCATGAATCTTCTTTGAATTTTCTTTGTAGATCAAAGAGTTCTCGTATGCCTGATCACAAAGTTCATTTAATTCATTCAGCTGAACTTTACGGTGATCACCCGCTGTCTAAAGATCGAAGTTAGCATGTTTCAAGGCCCAGTAGGCTTTGTGCTCAAGCTCGATCGGCAGATGACACGCCTTTCCGTATACAAGCTTGTAAGGAGTACACCCGATGGGTGTTTTATATGCTGTACGGAAGGCCCAGAGTGCATCATCTAGTTTATCCGACCAAGATGCACGATTTTCACCTACTGTTCTCTCCAGAATTCTTTTTATCCCACGGTTTGAAACTTCTACTTGCCCACTTGTTTGGGGGTGATACGCGGTGGAAAGACGGTGAGTTACACCGTACTTTTGCATGACTTTGTCAAATTTGTCATTGCAGAAATGCGTACCACGATCACTGATGATGGCACGTGGAGTTCCGAACCTAGCAAAAAGAGATTTCAAAAATTTCACAACAACTCGGGCATCATTGGTAGGTAATGCTTTCGCCACAACCCATTTTGACAAGTAGTCAACAGCCACGAGTATGTATTTGTTTCCTCGAGATGATACAAATGACCCCATAAAATCAATGCCCCATACGTCAAATATTTCACAGACTTGGATGGCATTTTGTGGCATCTCATTCTTCTTTGAAATATTCCCGTGACGCTGACAAGCATCACAAGTTTTGACAAAGTCGTGGGCATCTTTATAGATCGTGGGCCAATAGAATCCGGAATCAAACACCTTCTTGGCGGTGTAATTTGGATTATGATATCCCCCCGTGGGTCCATCATGACAAGCTTTGAGAATATCCATGGCTTCTTAGCCATGAACACACCGTCTGATGACTTGATCGGCACAGATTTTGAATAAGTAGGGGTCGTCCCAGAAGTAATGTTTAACGTCTTTAAAGAATTTGTTTTTCTGTTATGACGACATCCCTTTCACAACAAAGTTACCCGCCTGGTAGTTTGCAAAGTCGGCAAACCATGGGGTAGTAGAGTCACCACGAAAAGAAACCGTATTGAGTGTCTCGAGAGGACGTTTCATTTATTTCCTTTTTCTCGAACACATCTTGGTGAGGGTTTTCTAATCGGGATAAGTGATCAGCCGCTAGGTTCTTAGCTCCTTTTTTATCACGGATGATGGTATCAAATTCTTGCAGGAGGAGAACCCATCGGAGCAATCTCGGCTTTGCATCTTGTTTGGCAAAGAGATATTTCAGAGCCGAGTGATCCGTATACACTATGCATTTTGTCAAGATTAAGTATGGCCGAAACTTCTCAAAAGCATACACCACGGCTAATAATTCTTTTTCCNTTAGCTCCTTTTTTATCACGGATGATGGTATCAAATTCTTGCAGGAGGAGAACCCATCGGAGCAATCTCGGCTTTGCATCTTGTTTGGCAAAGAGATATTTCAGAGCCGAGTGATCCGTATACACTATGCATTTTGTCAAGATTAAGTATGGCCGAAACTTCTCAAAAGCATACACCACGGCTAATAATTCTTTTTCCGTTGTGGTGTAATGAGTCTGAGCCTCGTTCATAGTTTTACTCGCATAATGTATAGGCTGAAAGTGCTTTGTTTTTCGTTGCCCCAAGACCGCACATATAGCAAAATCACTTGCATCGCACATGAGTTCAAAAGGTAGGTCCCAATCGGGGGCAACTAAGATCGGTGCTTCTGTAAGCTTTTTCTTGAGAGTTTGAAAAGCTTCGATGCACTTGGGAGAAAAGATGAAAGGAGCATCTTTTTCAAGAAGATGAGTCATAGGCCGGGCGATTTTGGAAAAATCTTGTATGAATCGACGATAGAATCCGGCATGACCAAGGAAACTCCTGACACCTTTGACAGTGGTGGGATGAGGTAATTTAGCAATGACATCAACTTTAGCTCTGTCGACCTTAATCCCGCTCTTAGAAATCTTATGGCCGAGGACGATGCCCTCTTTGACCATAAAGTGACTCTTCTTCCAATTTAGACAAAGATTGGTGCCTTCACACCGTTTTAACATGTTTTCTAAATGGGAGAGACATGATTGGAAAGAATCCCTAATGACCGAGAAATCATCCATAAAGACCTCCATAGTTTTCCCGATCATGTCGTGAAATATGGCCATCATACACCGTTGGAACGTGCCTGGAGCATTACATAAGCCAAATGGCATACGTCTGTAGGCAAAAGTTCCGTATGGGCATGTAAAGGTAGTCTTTTCTTGATCCTTCGGATCAATGGGAATCTGAAAGTAACCCGAGAAACCGTCTAGGAAACAATAGTACTCGTTTCCCGCTAATCTCTCGAGCATTTGGTCCATGAAGGGTAGAGGAAAATGGTCTTTACGGGTGGCGTCATTTAACTTTCGATAGTCAATGCATACACGCCATCCTTTAACCAATCGATTTGGAATCAACTCGTTTTCTTCATTTGTGACAACAGTAATGCCACCCTTTTTAGGAACGCAATGAATGGGACTAACCCAAGGACTATCAGAGATAGGGTGAATCAATCCGGCATCAAGAAGTTTGATAACATCTTGTTTGATAACCTCGTGAATTTTTGGATTAACCCTTCTCTGTTGTTGAACTGCTGGTTTAAAGTCATCCTCCATTTGGATTTTGTGGGTACAGAATTCAGGGTTAATACCCTTGATATCGGAGAGTTTCCAAGCAATTGCTTGCTTGTGTGACTTCAAGACCTTTATGAGAGCCGCTTTTTCCTCATCCTTTAAGTCTTTTGCAATTATGACAGGTAATTTATCATCATCCTCCAGAAATGCATATTCGAGATGAGGAGGTAAGTCTTTAAATTCGACCTCAGGAAAATCAGCAGTTTTCTCAACATATTTGATTTCCTCGTTATGAAGTTTTTGTGGAAGAACAGGAGGAGGAGAGGGATCTTCATTCAACAGCTTCTCAAGGAGAAGGATATCCCTTTCCGGGTCAGTCTCTTGGTTATCAATTCCCTCGGGAATCGAATCACTTTTGGGAAAGGCCTCTATTTCCTCTAAGATGGAATCACTTCCCTCAAACGGAGTTAGGGAAGGAGAAGAATTAGCGATTATAGGTTGAGAAGAGGGAGTGGGATTGCCACTCAAAGAATTATCGGTGAAACCAAGAATTTCTTGAGAATACTCTTCCGAAGCAATATCGATTCTGTTAATTTCCGCTGAGTCATAATTGGAAGAGTACCTCGAAGTTAGATCAAGGTTGAACGTGATGGCTTCATTACCAACACGTAGAGTGATTTCTTCATCAAATACATCGATCAAAGCGCGGCCCGTTCTTAGGAATCCCCTCCCTAAAATGAGAGGAACCCTCGGATCTGCATCGAAATCAACAATCACGAAATCTGCAGGAAATTGGAACTTTCCTACTTTCACAAACACATCCTCAGCAATACCGAGGGGACGAGATATGGAACGGTCTGCAAGCTCAAGAGTTATGCAGGTAGGAGTGAGTTCAGGGAGAGAGAGTCTCTTCCAGACTGAGTGAGGCATCAGGTTGATGCTTGCACCAAGATCGGCCAAGGCAAAACATTCAACCATCCCTGAGAAAATGCAAGGAATGAGGAATTTCCCGGGATCACCCAGCTTTTCGGGAAGCTGTTTCAACAGAACTGCAGAGCAGTTTTCATTTAACGGAGTTTTTTCCATCTCAAAGAGTTTTTCCTTGTTATTTAACAAGTTCTTGATTGTTGATGCAAACTTGGGCATCAGAAGAATAGCATCCGCAAAGCTTATATCAAAATGTAATTCTTGAAAGATTTGGAAAAATTTGTCCATTTGGTGACTAGCTTTTTCGCGGAGCTTTTGATCGTGTAAACGTGAAGGATAAGGAATTGAAGGTTTAGGGTTCGGTTTTTCAACAGGAGCTACTGGAGGTTCAAAAAAAACCCCAGGTTTGGTTTTGGGTTTCGGGACCGGGACAACTTAAGGGTGGACGTCATCGGTACCTCCGTTATTAGTAGGAAGTGTCGTGCCGTGGTAACCTCAGGTTCACGTTCCGCTACCTTGGTAGGAAGAGAAGAAGAGGTAGCAGGAGCCATGGGTCCATTATATAAAACTCCACTTCGGGTGGTGATCGCCTTAACATCGCCCCTCGGGTTAGCGATCGTGTTGTTAGGAAGTGTACCTGAGCCCGAGGGTCGATCATTTAAAGACTTCTTAAGTTCAGAGATTTGGCTGACCGATAACCGATTTGTTTCCTCTTGTGATTTCATGAATTGTTTCAACAACTCATCGGAGGAAGATTGGGGTTAAACAACGTTTTGATTTTGGTTAGGAAAATTTTGAGCACGGTTGTTTTAAAAATTTCCTTGATGTTGGTTGTTATTACCCTGAAAATTGTTTCCCTAAAAATTACCCTGATTATGAAAATTATTCCCTGATTACCATGACCTTGATTTCTTTGAAAATTTCCTTGGTTTTGAAAACCCTAGTTTTGACCGGAATTGAAATTCCCTTGGTTTTGGAAACCTTGGTTCATTCGATTTTGGTTCTGATTTTGATGAAAATTTTGGTTCTGGTTTTGAGCATTTTGGTTTTGAGACTGATTAAAACCGGGTGGTCCAAGATAGTTATTGGAACGATAGCTTAAGAGATTACGGTTCCCCTGTGGTTGGTAAGAGTTACCCCCCGCATTGTAGGAACCTTGAGCAGCATATACGTTCTCATGAGCGAAGCCACCGGTGGCTGGGCACTCAGTATATGGATGTGGACAACCACATGTTTCACAACTGTGACTGACAGCTCTGACTTGATGATTTTGATTTGTCTGGTGCATTCGTAGAATAGCAGTGGACAAATCATCGAGCTTCTTGATGAGAACAACCATATCATTAGAAGCTGGAGCGAAAGATTTACATGAATCATTCCTCTCAGCTGAGGAATCCCAGAAATTGTGGTGGGCAGTCATGTTTTCAATAAGATCGTAGCACTCCTTGGGGGTCCTTTTCATAAAGGTCCCACCAGCAGCAGCATTGATCGTGTCACGATGACGAAGTGTCAAACCATTATAGAAAGTATCTATGATGGTGACAAGAAGCATGTTGTGATTAGGACAACGATCGATTGCAAGCTTATAGCGTTCCCATGCATCAAATAAGGACTCATCGGGAAGCTGTCTGAAGTTGCTAATATCATTTCTCAACTTTGTTACCATAGATGGTGGAAAATATTTTGCTAAAACTTTGGTAACCATTTCATCAAAAGTGTGGATCGAATTCTTCGGGAGACGATCAAACCAGGCAGTAGCATGATGAGTGAGAGAATATGGAAAGAGATATAAGCGAAGGCCGTCTTTGGTGACACCATTCTGCTTCATACTCTGGGTAACGGTTAAGAATTTATCGAGATGATTGTTTGCATCGTCACCGGGTAAACCGTGGAACTGGCACGAATTCTGGACTTGCTGGATCATATGGTGCTTGAGTCCAAAGTCCGTGGCTCTAATAGTGAGTGGTGCAATGGGTCCTCCCCTGCCTTGCCATGGTGGGGTGACACAACTCCTCCATCGTTCGGAGATCAGGAGCTGGATCACCATTATTGGAACGGGGTGGTGGTGGTGGTGGTGGCTCGTCGTCTGGCATGATAACGGGTTTTGTCTCTTCGACAACAGTATATAATTCAGCAACGCTTCTTCGAAGATTACGCCTTGTTTGGGAACGAGTGCGCATGCACTAAAAACAATTACAATTAAAACAAGACCGAGGCAAAACGACTGTGAACTTAAACCAATAACCACAATGTGAATGGCTTCTTTGAAAAAGGTACACCAATTCACAAGAGTACAATGGCAAGTTTTAATCTTTTGTTTGGGAACTTATTAATGGTCATACCCCCAGTTGGGTAGTGTACCTGCCTTGGTTTGCGGTGGTAATATTTTATGTATTTTATTAACAAGAAAACAGCAAATGTTTTTGGCTTTTTGTGGGTGTGTGAAAAAAACTTTTGGAAATATTTTTGGAATCGATTCGTTAACCGAAATCGTTCCTTTAAGACTACTCGCAGGGTGGCGGAAGAGAAGAATGGATCTCTTTTCAGTTCGCAATTTAATGTCAGAACTTCCGTATTCCACCTGTATAGGTTGTAATCTTAAAGAAAACAAAGTAATTTAACTTCACGATTTGTTTTGTTGTTTTTGATTTTTTTGGTGTTGTTAACACTTTAGGAAAAGTGTTAATGACTTTTTCTGATTTGATTTTGATTTTTATAAAAATTTACAAAGTGATGTGATTTGCACAAGGAGAGTTTTGAAAATCACTAAACTTAAACCTTTTGAAAACACGCAACAACCTCCCCGGCAGCGGTGCCAAAATTTGACTCCTCTCAAACTAACCAGTTAACCAGGTGTGGTCAACAAGTCAAATCTAAGAGAGGAGAGATCAATTTATGATCCGTTGAAAGCACAGCGTATTCACAGGTCGTTAAGTCCAACGAGGTTGAAATTGTATTTTTAAACGTTATGGGAATGAGTGATTAGGAGATAGTAACCAGATAATGATTTGGATATGATTACACTAATCAGATAACAATGAAAATAACACAGATAAGCAATATTAACAATTACTGAAAACCAGATAAACCTAAAACGTATTTAAATGCAAATGTGTACTGAAAAAGTGGGAATCACACAAAAATAAACTACAGGGGGGTGAAAATGACTTTTTACAAACTTAATATAAAAAGAAAATTTTATAAAAAAAAATATTTTTTTTATTATTTTATTATTTAATATTAATTAAAACTATTTAATTAATTATTATTAATAATTAACTTATACTATATATAATATAATATTAAATTAAAACTAGGAAAATGAAATTTTATTTTTAAAATTCTAAAATAACTTAAAAACAATATAAAAACTAAAAATATGTCTTTTTGTGAATTTTATATAATTAATTACTAATTAGACTAATTAAACTAGTTAAACTAATTTAAATTACTAATAATACTAAAAATGACTTAGAAAATTAGGAAATATTAATAAAACTAATTAACCTTCACAGGAATCCTAAAAAATTATAAAAAGTTTATAAAAATTATTATTAAACTATTTTACTGATTATTAACTTAATTACTAATTAAAAACTATTTAAGCTAAATTAAATGAGAATAATAGCAAATGAACAGTAAAAACTATGAAACTAATTTCTAAAAATACTTTATAATTAATAAGAACTAGAAAAATAATAAAAAGATACTAGTGATTAAAAATAAACAGTAAGTGATTTTCTTTTTGGTTTTTTATTAAAACTAATTTAACTATTATTAATTATTATAAATACTAAATGAGAAGATAAAATTATGAAATTTTTTATATAAGTACTATGCTAATGCAGAAACCTAGGAAAAATATAAAAAGTACTAAGTGCTTAATGAAAAAGTTGAAAAATAAGCTAAATAGCTAAAACTTCTTAAATAGAAGCTATCACTATTTTAAAAAGTGATGATTTTTTGATTTTTCTTTTTGAAAACTATTTATATACTGAAAATGAGTGACTTTTACAAAAACAAACTTTTTGAAACTTAAAAATAAGCACTGTGAGTGCTTATGAGCTTAATAGATGGTGTTTTGCTTTGAAAATGGATTATAAGCTTGGAATAAGCTACTCAATGCACACAAGCCACAAAATAAGCTCTAAACTACTGATATATATGTGAAATAAGCTAAAGCTACTAAAGAAGCACACTGAATAAGCAAGAAACAACAAATAAGTACTTAACCAAAAACACAGACCAAACAAGTCTTAAGGGGTCTATTGCAGGCCTCTGTGGGGTCCACAAATAAGCTCAAGGGTCAAAAAGGGCTTTTGACCCAATAAGCCAACCTGGGAAGCTTCTCAATGAGCCAATAAGCACAGCTTATGGATCACTATTGAGCTTGTGAGAAGCTTGTGAAAAAGCTAGTATACACTGAATACTTAGTGTACACTGAAAGATGGGACAAACAAAAAGCTATAAGCAGCCCTAGCAAATAAGCTGGAAATGGCAAAATAATCCTTGATCCTAAAAGATGGGCTTATTGGTTTTCCAAAAAGCCAATAATCATACACTGGGGTCAACTATTAAGCTCTGTGTGAGCTTAAGAAAATGGGTGTAAAGCTGTGCACAAGGGAGGTTATTAAGCAACTAGGCAACTTTGACACTGCTTATTTATAAGCAAATGGATTTCAAACTTAGATTTTCTTTTTGAAAAAGGTAAAAAACCAACAAAATAACACAAATCAACAAAAACTTTGGATTTCCAATCCTTAATTAACCTTGTGCAAGATCTGGGAGATTTGCACAATTTCACAGACTTGGGTATTTTTGACTTTTGAGAAGACGCTAAGGGTTGACTTTTATGAACTTTTGATCAAAACTACTTATTGAATATGTTGTAATTAACTAAAGTAAGACTAAATTAAGCTAGAAAAACAACTTTCAAACTGAAATGGTGATTATGCAAACCCCAAAACTCCAACAGATACACTAAATTGAGTTTTAAAATGAATTTTGACTTTTTATCAAAGGAGCAATGGTTTTTATTGTTGAAATGTTCTACTGCAACCTATTGTGACAGGTTCCAAGTACAATCAATACCAAAAACACACTGTGAGTCCAGTGATTCAGCAAATCCAAACACCCTTTTAACAGACTTGATTTTTGATTTTCAAAAGGTTATAGTGATTTAGACCAGGAAAGGTAAACATAAACACATATAATGATGTAACAAGCTGAAGTAAGCACAGAAGCATCAATAAGAACAACAAGAACTCAAGTATCTCTAAAACTCTATTATGACATTTAAACTAGGATTTGTGAGTACAATGAAAACTAAGGAACTAATACTACTTATTAAGCAACAATATAATTAGATTACACTAAATAAGCATAAAAACACAGAAATAAGCAGCAAATAAGCACAACTACAGTAAAAGCATAAAATTAGATAAATTGGCTGAAAATTAGAAAATGAAGCTTACTAAGGACCCTTGCTCAAAACCAGGTCAATTAGGCTCGAGGAGCTACTCTACAAGCTCCTAGCTTATCAAAGATAAGCTAGGAAAAAGTCCATCTTGCCCCTCCATTGTAGGCAACTTCCTTAGCTTCCACAGTCAATTGCATAGGTACCATGTGATGTTTTTGTTTCTGATTTTTTTTTTCTTTTTATGTTTTCTTATGACTCTAGATAACCTAAGTGAGCTTATGGAACAGTGATACTAAATTTAGAACATGATCAAAGCTAAAAGAGAAAATTCAAATAGAAATGCAAAAACTTAATTGAAACTGGAATACTTGAGTTTTTGATTAGAAAAGGATCAAATTACATTCATGAAACAAATTACAAGCTTTTTGAAATGATTTTAACAACTAAACATTACTTTTACACTAATTCGACATAAATACTAAGCTATATAACTACACTCTCTTCATTGCTCCATCTTCTTCTTTATATAGGCTTGAATTAGGGTTTAGGAGGTGTCTTTGTCCTTTCCCAGCAACAAAATCAACCATTGGATGAGCAGAATTCAATCTAGGCCTTCCACGTGTTTTGGCGCCAAAAAGAGATATAGCATTTTGGACTGTTTTTTATAGCAATTGGGGGTGGTGCATTAAATGCTGAGGTGAGGGGTGAAGTATAGTGGTTTGGGCGGTGGATGGGACTGTGATGGTGGGGGGTGGTGGAGGTGACAGGTTATGGCAAGTTGGGATGAAGGTGGGAGGGAAGGGGTCAAAGATTGGAGGTTTGACCGGGGGAGTATACAAACGGGGGAGTGGGCTTTTGGGGTTTTTGGGCTTGGGTGATACTGGGCCACAGGGAAAGTTATAAGGGGTGGGCTGGTGATGGTTGTGTTTGTTTTGGATTTGGATTTTGGGTTTATGAACATACATAGGTCCGTTTGGTTTGTAAATTATAACAAGGACCAAAGTAGTAAAATCTGAAAAGTTCAAGGGCTGGTCTTGTCAATCTTCCAAAGTATCTTCAAGGGTAAATCTTGCCAAGGATGAATAGTACAAGGACCTCAATTGACTTTTCCACTTTTGAAATTCTCAGGGACCAATTCTGCCAAATCATCAAAGTTGAGGGACCAAACTTGTAATTTCTCCAAACTTTTCACCCAAGGACCATTTTTGCCAAATTTCACTAACACAAGGACCATAATTGATAAATTCCGAAAATTTTAATCCCAAGGACTATTTTTGCCAATCTTGCAAAGTTTAGGGACTAATTTTGTAAACTTTTGAAATTTTTCACCAAAGGACTAATTATGAAAACTTGTGATTATCAAAGGACTTTGGTTGACTTTTCTTCCAAAACAAATGCTCAGGGACTAATTTTGACAAGTTTTGAAAGTTGAGGGACTGAAACTGCCAATTATGCAAACTTTGTTCGTTTTTCATTTGTTTTCAATCATTTTGCATCTGAAACATATAAAACACAATCCTGGGATATTTTCAGTATTTTGATGCATATTTGAGTGTTTTTGGATGTTTTGGCAGTTCAGATATGACAAAAATGATAAGTATTTACACACTCATCAGTTTCCTTAAAAATGAGGTCCACATCAAGGAATTGGGATTTATTCATACATATATTTTTGACTTTTTCATTTTTGAATTTTTCATTTTTTTTTCAATTTTTTTTTCACTCATACTTTTTATTGACGACATGTATCATAAACTACGGAGCTTCATGGGGTAATTCTTAGACCTTACACCTACTCGGAGTAAAGGATCTAAGGGTCGTTACGACGGAGAGTTCCAAGACTCTAGACGTTCATGAAATGAGGATCCAAGGGTGTTAGACCAAGACCTTACACAATCCTGAAAAGAGGTCCAAGGGTTGGCGCAAGAGGGTATCCAAGACCTAAAACCTTTTGGAAATAAGGATCCAAGGGCCCGATCTTGAACCGTAGCTTATAGAACTTAAACATAACATTATTACATTTATTTATTATGCAACCTTGATGTGTACCCAATCTTTAAAGCAAGGATTATCTTAAGAAGATAAAAAAAAACTAAATTTCGCCAAAACCTAACACCTTTAATTATTCTTTATCATATAATATGGGGTGAAACAATCTTGTGGGAGCAAAAGGCCACAAGTACCTTCGATGAGCTCTAAAGAGAATCAACTACTCCACGCTTAGCATCTAACTACTAAATAAACTCTATCATTTCTCGTTCTTCGCAAATTTAAAATCACAAATAATGAGATCCGCGAATGCTTAGCCGATAATCAAGCCACGCATATATAAAGTCAAGTACGGGAACTTGCAAACTCTTAGAAAAGAATTCGCGTTTTATAGCTCCTTGTGTAAAAGACTAGCATAAGCTTATAGATTATATAGGTTAAGGGAACAACCTAAGGCTCAACACGCCTGGTCAAGTCAAAATTTTATTCCTACTCTCGCCAGCGGGAAAGTCAACAAGGTGTCAAAACACTTATTATATTTTTGCACAATTTTTTTAATTTTTCTCATTTTTTTGTACTTTTTCTCATAATTTTTCATCATTTTTTTTTTCAATTTTTTCAAATTTTTCAATTTTTGAGAAAAAACGGGGTTGCGCAAGTAGACGAATAAAATGAAAGTGCAAGGTCAAAAAAAAAACAAATCGAAGATTCACCCCCCCCCAGACTAAAGGTAAACATTGTCCTCAATATTTCAAAGGTAATGGTAATCCTACGTAAAATCTAAGGCCTTTTATTAATTATGCCAAAAGGTAAACGTTAGTCGATAAGATTAGGATATCGGATTTCCCGTATAAGCAACGATGAATGAGACTCGAGTGGAGTAAAGACAAAACCACGAGCGCGAGAGTCTTCATAAATCGGGCAAATCCTGGACATAAACACAAACAAACATGAAACACGAGAAATGGAAGAGGTCGCCATCCTCACATCACACTTATTAGAAATAAAATAAAAAGGATAAGCATGGGGTGCCTCCCACGAAGCGCTTGTGTTTTTGTTAACCGAGTCACGTAGCTTGACTCGTCCCCGAATTTAATTGTCCTTGGGGAAGCAAGTGGAAGAAATAATCTCAATCGGACTTTCGTTCAAGAGGTTAGGATTAACATTGAAGCATAAGAAAGTTCCACACCGACGAGATACCCACGGCAAATAGAAGATAGAAGCGGTGATGCCGGGGTCAAAGATAACGTCCTCACTCCCGATGGAGTGGAGGAGAGGAGAAGTCACACCATATGTGAAGAAGGAAAGAAAGATTTTTATAACAATCATGATCAAATCGTCATCTTCAAAAGAAAAATTCACATTAAAGCTCATATTGTCGTTTTCAACAAAAACCTCGGGAGGGAGGGTCGGGATTATGTCATCAATAAGCAAACTCTTATGATAGAGTATATCTCCCCACGGGTCAAAATGGAAATGATCATACTCCGGAGTAAGTTCACTGGAGAACTTCTCGGGATCAAGATCAAAGTGAAACGAATCATATTCGGGAGAAGAGGTATAAGCAAGAGAAGTGGTACTGCCATGACTCGTCTCCTCCGTATGATCGATATCAAAGCAAAAGGCTTCATAAGATGAAAGAGAAAGATCGGGATGAGAAGTGGGATTGCCACTTAATGATTCGATCTTAGAAATGAGAAGATTGATATTCAATAATTTTTCACGAAGAGCTTCATCTTTGATTTCCGTATCAATATCCTTCATCATTCTCTTCTTCTAAGCTACGAGCTCAGAAGGTAGATCCTCGACATAATCGATGTCTCCACAAGATAAAGAATAGGCATCGTCGTCGGAATCGGAGAACATCCCAACACGATCATTAGATTTGTCAATAGGAGGTAATTCACACTCCTCTGCCGTATCAAAAGTATATTTTTTAAAATCGGGTAAAGAATCCTTGAGCTTGGGCTCCAAAGGATCTGACGGCTTAACAATCTCGGTCAAAATAGAATCATCATTAACGAGAGAAATATCGACCTCTTCCAAAACGGAGTCACTTCCCTCAACCGGCATGAGAGAAGGATGGGAAGAGTCGGGAATATCTTTAAATATATCAAGACGATTATTTTCAAAAAAATCACAATCACCGTTAGAAATTTTCCCGGACTCACTTGGGATTGGGACGAGGTTCTCAAAACACTAGACTTATTGAATTCGCCCGATTCCGTTGCCGGAATAGTGCTAAGATGCTCGTCCCCCATTATGAGAGAGTCCTCTGGGTCCATAGTCGGTAAGACGGTTGCGATTGCAGCTGATGAATTCTTATAATATTCCTTCATTTGGATAGAATCCTCATCATCGCCATCGTAAACGAATGTTTTGCAAAATTGGGCACTCACTTTAGTTGCTTGTTCTTCGGCTGGTAGCTCTCCAATAGATTTTTCATTGCAACATTGAGAACTTAGTACCGACTTGTTTTGTGCCAGGCGAACTTTTGATTTATTTTCGATAATCTTCAAGACGTCGTTTGGAGTTCGATATAGATATTGCCACCGGCGGCCGTATTAAGTGAATCTTGATCGTTTTGCATTAAAGCGTTATAGAATATATCTACTTGAAGCAAATCTGAAAAACCGTGATGTGGGCATTTCCATTTTAAATCTTTAAATCTCTCCCAAGCCTCGGCAAAAGTCTCATCAAAACGTTGTTGAAAATTTATGATTTCTTTTCTGAGCTCAATTGTTTTGGAATGAGGATAAAATCGATTCAAGAACTTTGACGCTAAATCATTCCAAGTGATGATAGAATTAGGAGGTTCATAATCAAGCCATCCTTTAAGCGTCAACGGAAACAATATTAACTTCACTACATCATCAGGCACTTGATTTACTTTGAAAGTTTCAATTATTAGGGAGAATCTGCTGATGTGTGAATAAGGATCATCATTTTCAAAACCAAAGAAAGGATTTATGAAATTAAGTAACTCGACATTCAATTGATATTCATCCGCAAGAATCGGTGGAATAACGATGGCCTTTTCAAAACGTATAGGAATTTGAAGCAATTCCTCCATAGTCCGCGTATCCGCCATAAGAATTAAACGATATAGAGAGATGAGAAGATAGAATTAAACGGTTAAGAGGATAAGAAGATAAGAATTAAAAGGTATGAGAGGGTATCGAGATAAAAATTAAACATATAAGAGGGTTAAGATGAATATTTTTGGATTTTTAGGTCGGAAAAACAAATTAAAATAAAAGTAAAAAGTGAAAACCAATTTTGAAAAAGAAAATATTTTTGGGTTTTATGAAAATATGAAACAAATGAAGAAAGAAAAATAAATTTTGAAAATAAAAATATTTTTGGTTTTTTATCTTTTGAAAATATTTACAAAAACGATAACTTCACGAGGAAGGTTCTTCAAAACACAAATCAACGAACGGGAATCAAAAACTCACTTCAAACCCTCCCCGGCAGCGGCACCAAAAATTGATTCGAGTCACAATGATAGTAGTCCAAGGCAATACGAAGGAAATACGTATCCCCGGGTCGTAGTCCCAACGAAGGTATGAATGAAATTTCGGTTCGAGTCGTGATTGTGAATTGAATGATGATAAAATGAGATAATAGAGATTTTGGATTTTATAACTACAATACCAAACATAAACTAAAAAGCAATAACGAAGCCTATAAGACAAGCATGTAAAGCACAAATAACCTAAAACGCAACCTAATCTAACAAAACGCACACTTATGGAAACTTAAAAGCAAATAAGTAAGCACATAAATCTAGTAGCAAACTAATCTATACTACCTATAATGGAAAAATGGTCAAAGTGGAATGTGAAAATGTGAAAAACTGAATTTTTGGTCAATGCCTAAAATACCCTTCTCAAACTCTCATTCTATTCAACACATTCAATAAAACACAGAGAAGTCTAACTTCTTGAGTACGCCCCTTTTCAAACCCAATCAATCACATTTAATCAGTTACGATTGAACATTAAATTTCATTGATGTCAAATATACCTCCAAAAATAACTTACGTTTTAATAAATTTCATTGTTTTGTTCTGTAACCTAAAACACACCATGTCCCTCTCACTAAACCAACTGCAGCCGCCGCCATAACCTTATCTCAGCCACCATCTTTCGATGGTTTAGGTAGTTTCAGGTAGTCGGGGCTGGTTTTTTGTTATAGCCGACGCTTACCGCTGCTTGTTGCGCTGTCATCTGACACAAACATCCTCCGCCGCCACCATCAGCAACAACAACCACGAGTTAAATTTAATTTAAGGCTATGTTGAATTTGGTTTTTGATATTTGACAGGTATGTTTTGCTATTTTTCTTTTGGTTTTTGATATTTGATACAATACTTAAATTTAATTTAAGGCTATGTTGAATTTAGTTAAGCATCTAAATATAGGGGCGTAACAAAGATTGTGTTTTTAGTCATTGGTTTTGAAATTTGTTTGTGGGTTTTTGAGGTTTTAAAAAGGGTGTTTGGAAATATAATCTTTTTGTTGATTGGTTATGTTTAAAAGGTTGTAGATGTTGCAAGGGTCACGTCACGAAGAAGGTTGTTGAACTAAGGTAATGGTAGATTTTAGAGTTTTCTTTCAATGATTTTTGTTTATGATTTTGATAATGGGTTTGAGTAATTTTAGTTTTGATTGATTGAGTACTCAATTTTCAATAACCTTAATCCCATTGAACATGAAAATAAGCTCTTAAAAAGGAAAATAAGTCGAAAAGTGGGCTTACGAAGCAAGGTTTAATTATTATATTGACTGTGAAATGCTTTAGATGATTCATTATCTTGTAGTAGACAGTAGTTAATAAGAAGTTTATAGCGTAGATGTTATGATTTGGGCTTTGGAGTTGTAAACCATGAAAGAGATGTCGTGCTTAAATATCTATTAAAACTATGTTATTGAATCTTTTCTTAGTTAGTATTTTTGAAATTAGTTAGTATAAGTTACTCTTATAGTAATTAAGATGATCTCACTGTAATCGTTTTCAACTTTTATCTTGTACAATATTAAAATTGTTTATTTATTACTGTATTTATTAAATTGAAGTTATTGTTTAATACAAGTAGTTTATCAATGATCAGATGATTGATGATGACGATGAGCAAATAGGTAAAGTTGTTATGATTGTTATAGAATATAAAGGGGGTGTTTGTTTCGCCTTTTATAGTGGGCTTATGGCTTATTTGGTTTTAGGCTTATGTTTTATAAGCTCACTTTTTTGTGGCTTATTTTAAAACTTTTCGGCTTATATAAACTTATATAAGTCCAAAAGTTTCAAAATAAGCTACAAAAAGTGAGCTTCTGAAACATAAGCCGAAAACCACATAAGCCATAAGCCCGTTATGTAAGCCGAAACAAACACCACCAAAGTGTGATGAGTGTTTGTAACTGTCAATTAGTTTAAAAATGTTGGAGAGTTGACTTTTGTGACTGTTATATCAGGTAGTTGATGATGAAAGACAAGAAGACGCCCTCCTCACTTGCACGTATTCTGGCAAATTGTGGACCTCAGGAAAGATTTTATAGGCTGAGCATTCCCATGGGTCATTTTTAAGTATCCACTAGCTCTTTTATAATGCTGGGTCTAACTTAAAAGCACCCAAAAGTGTCACAACAATTCAAATAGGTCTAACATTTTAACTTACCTCAGCATAATGTTAGACATATGAATAGATGTTAGACATTATAAAACTGGGTCATTTTTAAGTATCCACTAGCTCTTTTTTTTAGCTCTTTTATAATGTTAGATATATGAATAGATGCTAGGAATTCCATTGAAATGCAATCCAATAATCAGTTTTTTTAGCTTAGTTGTACTTTTTTAGAAGTTTAGTTTGTGATCTTAACCGGTCCTCAAAAAGCGTCTTCTAAACAGTCCCTTTTAGCCAGATCCTGTCCAAACAACCCCTTATATTGGAATGCTATCTAATGTGCAATTTATATGCATTATCCTGTATTGGTAACTAAATGCAAGTACATTGTAGCTGATTTTTTTGTTTATGTGCAGGTGAATCATCTGTCGATCCAAATCGGACAGTGTAGTTTGTATTCACGCTGATTAAACCTGGAGATTACCGAGATCAAGTCAAACCTGCGGTTCTTTGCCACCAACGTCATCACCTGTTCTTACACTTTAGGTGATAGATGCTATCGGTACACCTTTACCTCCAATAAATGCTAGAGCACGCTGATAGTCCAACAAGGGTGATGGCCTATTGGAATCTGGTCAGTGATGAGTTCGGATATGACTTTTGTTGCTTCTTATTCAGTGGTAACGTACTTAATTACATACTTTCAGTCCGACCCAAGTTTTTACTGATTTACGTTGTAATAGATGAGCAAATCACAAACATTTTGGATAAATCATGTATGCTTGACATGTGGTTTTATATTGCAGGGATATAGCTTGAATGGTTACACTGTCAATCTCTTTTGATTTGGGCAGTTCATGCTGGAAGTGTACAACTATATGCACCTGAATCTGCAGCTATAAGTATGAACATTGTTTGTTGTTTCCTGCTACAATGGAGTAAGACGAATAACTGACATCGCTATGTGAATCTACCAAGAGATCATAATATAATTAAGGTACTGAGTTGACGACTTTAAACTGAAGGCAACGACTCCATATGCGTGCACAAAGGTATCACATTACTACCCTTAAAGATGCTCTATCTGTTACCGTTTTAACTTTTTGTGTGCATTGACACATTTTGATTATTTAACGAAAATAAACAATTAGATGTGTTTTCGTGTGTATGTATGTGTGACACTTGAAGATGTGATGAAGTTTGTTTTATGTGTTTGGCATATTTTGATTCTTAAATGACTCCCATGTAAAAAAAAGATCCCTATCCGACCCTTAGAATAAATAAAAAAAAAATCATTTTGACCACAACCAAATGCTAGAAATTATAAGAAAGAAGAACAAGACAGCCATTTTCCATGTAAAAAAAGACCCATGTCGCATAAGGCACCCCTTAATGCTTTAATAATTGCATAAGGTCTCACCATTTTCCATGTAAAAAAAGACCCCTATCGCCCCTTAAAGAATATTGTCTTCCAAATAGAATACTAAACATTATATAAAATTATATAAATATCTATAAGTTTGTGGTTGCACCCGACTGGTGCCGAAGTGGATCCGGGTATACGGTTGATTTGTGTTCTGTTTTGGTTCAACCAGATAAAACCAGGTAGTTTATATATACATGGAACGTGCTAGGTCTGATGTTAGTGAACAAATTTAAGGCGTATTAAATTTGGAAGAACCGGTGTCATATTGTTAAGTACTGATTATCTACCGAATATTGGTCATTTTACATGTATTTCGCTTACGATTTTTTATTTTTTATTTTATTTTATTATTATTTTTTTTATTTTATTTTTTTTAATGTAGGTGAATGATGCCACATAAAATACTGTGGAATTCAATGCTCAAAATGTTTTATGTAATGCTCTATGCAAGGTACTTGCTTCAACTATGGATTAGTCTTCAAACATACTATAATGCTATTGTTGGTATTGCTCTTATGTTTGCAGGGTCTATATAACTGTGACATTATTAAAGCTTCTTATGTTATTTTATTTTTTTTGTAAAAAGTGATTGATTGTTGTAAGAACACAAAACAATATGCTTCTATTTGAGTTTATTGTATTATTCAACTTTATAATATGAGTTTGTTATTAAACTTTGAGGGAATTGGATATTTTTGGACATAATCAAGTAAATTGGTTCAGGAAATATTTCCATGTCCCGAAAAAAGGTTAGATGGTATTCTTTGACTTGAACTTATTATCGGTATCTTCCAGACTTTCCTGATTGTGAAATGTTCTCCTTTGAGTCATTAATTCGTCTAGATTAGATGACTCTATATGAAATTAACTATACATGTTATTTAGTGGTGACCGGATGTTTGGCCCAACATTTGGCTGGTAACATTATTTTTAAGAGTATGTTTGTATGAAGTGTCAACATGGAATTTACGAAGCGGTTAAAACTAACCACTTGGTGAAACAACACTTAAGATATTTGGACTTTGGTCGGAAACTACTTTTAAGTATCATTGTTATATTTTGTTTATAGGCATTCGGTTATACATCATTAAGTTGTCAATTGCTAAACCATGATTCAACCTTTGGGCCGTCTAATACATAACGCTTCAGCTCACGGTCACACAACTTGAAATAGATCATAAAGCATTCCACTTCAAGAAAATTGGCATGCCCACTTTTCACAAAAGGCATTTTTGATCTGTGGGTTAGAGTTTTAGACATTAAAACGATTAAATTATCATCACCAATTATGCTTTTGTTTTGCCACATATAATAGATTTTGTTTCAAGGATATGAATTGAATGTATATGGTATTTCAAGATAGTTATATGAGAATCAACTAGATGCTAACTCAAGGAAAGCTGTGAGAAACATTTTCCTGATTATTAGCACCAATAATGAATAAATGTTAAAATTTTGGTCATGTTGAATACTTGAGTTTTTTCACATGGTTTTAGTCAAGTTTACACGCCGAAGTTAGAGTGCTCTTGCCAAGAATTCCTCTTGCTCCATCTGAAGAAGACATGTTCCCTTTCAAACTAAACAGAACACAATTCCCTATTCGCCTTAGTTGTGCGATGACTATTAATAAAGCTCAAGGCCAAACAATACCAAACGTTGCCCGACTATGTTTTCTCGCATGGCCAGCTTTATGTGGCATTGTCTAGAGAGATATTTCATAACTGATGTAATGTTTTACTTTCAGTTTCATTAAATGTTTTTATATGTTGTTTAATAGATGTTAAGATTTTTTTCTAGAATTTAGTTATCGTGTAGTACAACCGTTTGCAATTACATTCTTATCGGTTCACGTTCTATTTTGAACGCTACACAAGACACTCACCACAGTATCACATAAAGTTAATTATCTGCCGCTAGGAATTCCGTTGCTATGCACGGGTACTCGCCTAGTTATACTAAGTAAAGATAAAAAAATCTAGAAGCAAGCTTAATAATCTATAATTAATTATTATACTACTAATTATACTAATGTTAATCCAACAAATTCACTAAGCAATTAAGGCAACTAAATTATTCTAAAAATAATCTAAACGATATATATGGGAAATACGTTGCTAAGCGACGTGATAAGTTCATTAAGTGTGGACTAAGGTTTGATGACGAATTATTTTCCTTAAACAAGATTATTTTCTCACAACGTTGGTTTTTTGAAAACAATTTACAATAAAAGAAAATAATTACTAGATGTGTAATTTGATTATTTTCCGGCTTTTGCCCTTCAAACAATAAAATTACAAATCTAAAAAATTTTTAATTATTAATCACAATCCTTTTTTATTAATTCACACTTAAATCACAAATCCGTATCACTAAGCAACCATTAACAAACTACTCGCTACACATATCAATAATCAAATAGGCAAACATTATCTCAATTTACTACTCACTCAATAAGCATATAAAATAATCTACTTACTAAGCATATTAATTAGACTAACAATAACAAATAAAACATTAACAAGCATATTAAACTAATAAACTAAGAGTAAAATGATAAGAAAATAAAACCCGATCTAATGCGACGAGAATAATAAAACACCCGATTTTATAAACTAAGCAAACCATAAAGTTTAATTCTTAAAAAGCTTTAATAAAACCAAATAGTTAATAAAGTTTGTAACTTTATTAACTAATTAGCTTATTAAGACTAAAAAATAATAAACTTTATTAATAAGCTAGCTTATAAAACCCTTAAGCTCCGGCCTTAGCGGTAGATCACAATGAGAAATAAAGAAAAATACAAACTTTAACAAAAGTTAGTGATAATGAGCAATAATATGAACCAACTAAGCTATAGGAAAGCTTATTGGTTAAGAAAATACTAAATAAACTAAGACAAAGCTAAAAGTTTAAAACTTTATTATAAAAACCTAATAGATCTAAGATAATAAATTATTTTTAGAAGAAAAATTAATAAAGATGCAAACTTTTTATGAAATAAGTAATAAAACTACTAGATCTAATTAATAAGCTAATTAATAAAACAAAAAGCTCTCGAAACTAAAAGGTGTCAAGGCTTATTTAGAAAATAAGCCGAGCTTAAAAAGCTCATGCACCTCTTTTGGCGTTCGAATCGAGCTAGAATGTAAAGAGAGGAAGAAAAAGATACACATTTTAAGCTAAAAACTAATAAAAATTAAAACTTTATATGAGATGAGTGAATAAAAACTTTTATATATTTATTTATTAATTTTTTATATAAAAGATAGTTTATAAAGAAAGGAAAGAAAGAAGTGAGAGTAATAAGCTAGATTAATAAGCTAAAGATAAATAAGCTAGATTAATAAGCTAGATTAATAAACTTGCATTAATAATAAAAAAGTTTTACAATAATAAGCATTTAAATAAGCTACAAATGATTAAGCTAAAAAAGAAAATAAAGAAGAAAAAGCTACATAATAAAATCTGCTCCTATTCTATTACATAAAAGAAATTAAAGTGTGTGTGAGAAAAATAATATGAAGACGGATTCCCTCAAATGAGTGCCAATGAATGGCATTTATAGCGTCTTGATGAGACGAAAAATGTTACGTTTTTAGGGGTCGGTTTGAGTCATAATTCGTATGTTTTTTGTTTGGATTTCACCCAAAGTCGTTTCTTTTCTCATTTTAGGTACTTTTGAAGGGAAAATCACAAAAGAAGCATTTTCGGGCGTTTTCGGAGTGAAAAAGTGCGGAAAACAACAAAAACTCAAAAGACCTTGAAGATTACAGAAGGTGACGCCGTCACACTCTACAAGGTGACGCCGTCAGGAACAAGTGAAGTCCAGAATTGGAAAAATACTCGTGACGGGCCAGAGAGTTCGTAGTGCAAATTGGTGACGCCGTCAACCAAGGCCGTCAGATCTGGAACCAGCAATTATGACCACGTCAAGGAAGGCCGTCTGAAAACCCTAATCGCCGAGCTGACGACGTCACCTATTGGGTTGACGCCGTCAGCCCGCGTTTTCTATATATATAGAACGATTTTTCTTTACTTTATATAACTTTGGAGAACTAGAGTCGAATTTTGGTGTGAAGAACTTTAGGGTTAAACCCTAGTTCGTGTATTAGTGACCTTAGAGGGTATCCTAACCCCTCTAACTTGCATGTTTAATCCAAGATAAGTCTTTATTCATACAATATGTCTATGTGTTGTGTGATTTATGCTTGTACTTGTCTTTCTTTTAACATGCTAGGCTAATTTACTTTGTGTTTGCTTAGATCTAATGAAACCTAACTATTGATTATCATGTGATGTGTATGTTGTGATTGTATTTGGATGAATGTTTCATCTACGTTAGACTAGAGAAAACTGGCTAATCTCCTATACGGTAACAAGCTTGAACGTCTTTAGAAACGTGAATCGTATGTGCGTTATCGATTTTAAGGTAGTATTTCATGCATAGGTTGCTATCGGTGAGCTCATGATAGGATGCTTGACGTATCGTCATAGAGTGAGGTAGGAACTTATAGAGTTAGGGAATTGAACGCACTCCCTACGACTTGTTAGGAATACACCCGTCATCCACGCAAACTCAACATACTAATTACATGGTAAAAGATAGTTAGGGAGTAATGAAATCTAAGTAAACACTATTCTCCACCACTGATTTTCTCTAAAACAAAAAAATACAAAAATATAAGTAGCTTAGAAGTAGATAACTTGGGTTAGTTGACTAGCAACTAATTCCGCCCTATCCTCCAAAACCAGAGATTTTACTGCTTTCATAAAATATAAAAATACAAAAAGAATCTTCCTCCACCCTTAGATCTAGATTAGAGTAGTTTTTAACCTAACGAACACTATTCCCTGTGAGAGAACGATCAATCCCCCGGTACTTGCCACTTCACTATACTACATCGGTCAGGTACACTGCCTGGTGGGGATTGCAAGCTTCTCGAGATCCCTCGAGAGGTAAAACGTAGTGCGTGTTGCAATCCACGCGCATCACGTCTCACTGAATTCTCGAACATTCCTGTTGCATCTAGCATATGACAGCTATGATATGGCTCCTTCTTTTATCAATTTGGTCTCAATAGCATCTCAATTCATGAATCCGAAATACATATCTTCAACAAACAGCCCACGTGGCATCGTGTGACAGGCTGAAAGAAAAGATAGTGTGACGTGAGAGTGGAGGTCAGCATGGCCACGCGCCTCTTTGATAATTTTAAAGAGTTGGGAAGTCACACAGGCATCTTTTGAAAATTACAAATCTCTCTTGTCTTTTGCCATGACATCAATAGAGCATTACGTGGCTTTTATTTTTCCTTTCCTTCGATTAGTAGTCACATGGCCTCTACTTTGTATTTTTCCTTTTAATATTTTCATTTTGTCTTGCTGGTCTTCATTTATAAATTTCAGTTGGGCTCGTGACTTGCAACATTGGGCCTTCTTTTCTTTCTTTGCCTTGGGCTTTCATTCGGACTTAAGATGCTAGTTGGGCTGGAAATCAAATTAGTGGGCCTGGTCTGCTGCATCTGGACTTCTTACTTCACTTCTTATTGCAAATACATAATCAATCAAGCAGGCCTGGTATTCAATATCTCGAATGGGCCTGATGGACTATCAATGGACTTGGGCATTGGCTGCGTTGGATCTAATCTCTTTTATTTATTGTGTTCTGCTGATTCGAATTTTACTAAATAATAATCCTCGTTCATGCCTCATTTGATCATTCACAATTCCGTCTTTCGCCTAGATGCTCCAAATAAAATTATCTTTGATCCCATAATTTCGTGCTCTTTCCAAATCCCGTGCTCGTGTTTGACCGTTTTGGTCTTATTTTGTCCATTTTCCATATCTTTTACCTGCACATTCACAAACACAAAAACATAAATATATTTGGCCTTTTTTAACTCGGTTTCTGGTCTTTTGGGTCTGTTTTATTAGGTAAAAGGTATGTGTAATTTAACACATACCACAGGACTAAGTTGATTTAACCTAAATTTTTAAAACCTTCATGCTTTTGTAAATCCTTCCCAACGAGTTTTTCGATGTTAAACTTAGTATTCATACTAGCCATTCTTTTTAACCTTGCTACAAACCTTGTCAATTTTCTTTTTAACCAACTTTACGAACAACTCTTACAAGTCGTGTGCTAAACCCGCTTTCCTGTAATAAATGATCTACTAACCTTTAGAGAATCCTAAAGATTTTTCACCTCAAGTCTACAACCTTGATATACTTTGTAGTCCAAGTAATCACTTTTCTTGAATCCTAATACAATGTTGAACCTTACTTGTGTTCTAAGAACCACCAAGACTTGAATTCCAAGAAACTCGCAGACACCTTCAAACTTCAATAATTCAATATCCTAGATAATTAAATAAACCTTGAAGCCTTTTTATCCTTTAAAACTTGATAACCTCTAGAAATAAAAAATAATCCTTTGAATATTAATGATTCAAACTTGTACAAACCCTTTGTAGCTTGAACATTTTCGAACTAAACATTTGAAATACCAACCTTGAATAAACCCAAGGCTCTTGCAAAAAAAACTCGACAATCAAAGCCTTCAAATCCTTAATCGAAATTTGCTTCAAATCGAACATGGACAAGCAACTTCGATCAGCTCTCTCTCTCTCTCTCTCTCTCTCTCTCTCTCTCTCTCTCTCTCTCTCGTGTGTGATCCTATATCGATGTGTCTTCAACCTACGACTCGATTTTTGCAAAGATCCAATGGTTAACAAACACGCAACATCAATTCTTTTATCGCCTAAGTCACTTTCAAACCCTCCTAAGCATTGCTACTACACATAACTGTTTAGAATTTGAAAACTATTTAGGGTTTAGTTTCTTATAAATATGGGTTCATAGCATTTGAATTTTTGTATCTTGAAATTAGAATTTTGTATTTTCAACTAGTTGGTACATTTGAATTTGATTTCGTATTTGGTTTGATAACTTTGAGTAAAGTTTTCGCTTCGTTAATCGAATTGTTGACTTGTTTTGTCTTTTTAGTATCAACACGTATTCTATAATAGCACTTATCCTCAATGTTTTAAAACCCAGGTTGACCCGACCGGTTAAACCGGTTTAACCAGGAACCGGCTCAGAGACCATGCCGGATGTGACCGGATTTTTGCTTGTTTGAGAACCGGTTTGAATCGCTGTTTTTTTGTTGACCCGAGTTGACCCCGTTTGATAAACCTAATCGGGTCATGACTTTTTATCAAAAAATTCTAGCAAAACCTTTTTTCCCCCCTCAATCTTTCTAAGTTAAATTGACAAATTGAAGTGGTGAGGACCAATGTTAGTTAAAATTTTATAAAACAGTAAATTAGAGTTATAAAAAGTCTTAGAAACACCAACTAAAGTACATTAAAGTTATGAACTATATTAAAAACACCGGCTAATATAGTTTTAATATAGACTGTTATATCTTAAAATAATAAGTTGATTGTTGTTGCAAATATTTGCTAATTATTATAGATATAGAACTTAAAAAAGAAATATCGATAGAGTCTCAATCTTTTTCATCAGTCAATCGAATGTAGGAGTAAAGTCGGATAAATCATGAGATCATGCAACACTACATATTAAATATAGAAAAAATACATACATAAGTATAGAACCGGTTCGACCCGGCGGTTGAATCGATGACCCGGTGAACCAGCGACTAAACTGAGTCGATAAAAAAAATCGGGTTTTAAAACATTAAGCCAGATTCATTGAGGGCCATTTCCATTAATTCAGGATGAAGCAGTTGCCCCGAAGAGTGGTTGCCTGAGGAGATGAACCTTAAGCTAAAGACAAGATTTAATAGATGGTATGTTATTATACAAAACTGTGTAATTTTTATCATGTGCATGCTTTACTTCACTACTAAATTTCATATATACGATTTGCATCACTACCCAATACAAAGTTACGTGTTTTCTAAGAGGCCTAGGTACAATGGCTGTTGGCTTGAGCCATAGCCTTAAGCACGAGCCTTTGGCGCGACAACCCGGCTGGACTGGTAGGGCCTGGCGCCGTGGCCACCAACTCACGCCGAGCAACTTTTTTTTTTGTTTGTTTCTTTTGGTGGGTTTCTTTCTTTTTAGTTTGTGTTTGTGATGTGTTTGTGTTTGTGATATATTTTGCAGGTGGGTTGAAGGAAGAAGACAACCATTTGGCTCATGTGTTTATTTATTTTTTATTTTATTATTTGTTTTTTTTGTGTTTATAACCTTGTAGTATAATAGTTTACATTATTAGTCCTTGATGTTTTATTTTTTTGCAAATCTAACTCCTTGCAGATTTATATTTCATGTTTTATTTTTTCTTTGATGAAAAAATAACCAAAAAAAGTGCCATTAGTTATTAAAAAAAGATCACACGTTAAGTTTCTTAAAAAAAAAAAAAAAAAAAAAAAAAAAAAAAAAAAAAAAAAAAAAAAAANTTTTTTTTTTTTTTTCATTTTTTGCTTTTATGTGGTCTTCAGCTTTAGCATTATAAGTTTCTAGTCGTGAGGAGCACTCTACTTGCAAAATGTAACAGAAATGCCACAAACAATAAATTTCCCTTGATTATTATTGGTGAACTAAGGGCTGCCTTAGTTTCTTGACATCTTCCATTAATAATGTTAGAGGGTCATAGGAGAATTTTTGGACTAAAGGTAGGTTTCTGAATTTCGATGTAAGACAAAAGGTTGACGTTGCACTTGTTCTTGAAACCGATTGGATATGTTACACTTGAGGAAAATGAATGCATTCTTCAATAGTTTTTAGAAGGCATGCATTTGGCCAAGTATATACAAAATGTTTATGTTTCTACCATGATCTATAAAATACCAACGTACTTTCAAAAAATTAACAAGTTGAACAATTTACTTTTTTATTGCTTACTTGACCAACGAACTTTCAAATTTTAATCGGACTTGAACCATTTCTTTATACCGATAGTCTTCATGTAGCAACGTTAGTCCTTTTAGTCAACGGACGTTTGCAAAGTTAGTCCTTTTATACTAACGACTGTTTTTAATTAACTAAAAATTTGGTTTTTCTTATGTTTTCATACGTTTTAATACTTATTTGCCCGATTTTACACGTTTTGATCCGTTTTCGCCCTGTATTACACGTATTCGTCCGTTTTTACACGTTTTCGCCTGGTTTTATACGTTTTCATCCATTTTTATTCGTTTTCATCTATTTTCACACGTTTTCGTCCAGTTTTACACGTTTTCGTCCGTTTTCATCCATTTTTACACGTTTTCGTCCGTTTTTACACGTTTTCAAAATATTTTGGATATGATTTGTAGTGATGAATTTGGTTATGAGAGTGATTGTTATATGTTGAACTATTCTGAGTATGGGTAACTGTGAAGTTGTTTAGGCACTACGTGAGTCGGCACTAGAAAAACTTGATAACATGAGAAACTAATAAGCTTTGACGCGTTTACTTAATATAGACGTATTTGTGATCATATTTTATGGAAAAACCTATTTAAGATTAGCGCACACTAGAGATCGTTTTGGGTACTTTTAGTAGTAGATATGAGGTCGGGAAATGAGAGTCGGGAAAGTTTGGAGAATGTGTTTTAAATACGGGGCGAAAACGTATGAAAACGGATCAAAACGTGTAAAACCGGGCGAATAAGTATTAAAACGTATGAAAACGTAAGAAAAACCAAATTTTTAGTAAATTAAAAACAGTAGTTAGTATAAAAGGACTAACTTTGCAAACGTTCGTTGACTAAAAGGACTAACGTTGCCACATGAAAACTAACGGTATAAAGAAACGGTTCAAGTCGAATTAAAATTTGAAAGTTCGTTGGTCAAGTAAGCAATAAAAGAACAACTTGGTACTTTTTTAAAAGTACATTGGTATTTTATAGCTTTTACCCAAAGTAAAATTGGGCCTAAAAACTAAAATTTCCTGCTTTAGAGTGTGACCGAAGAAGATTCACTTTTATGTGGAACAAAAACTTTTTCAAAAAAAAAACATTTCATCAGTTACACAAATTCAATTAATGGGCTTCTTACGAGTCAACAAGATTGTCAATATCGTTACAGAATAAAGATTTTGTTTAACTAATGGGCTTGTAATGACTCAATTGTGGCTTGTTGTTGGGTTTGGTAGACCTATTTTATTTAGGCTGTTTTGTTATTATACTTTAGGCAGGTTATGACGTTATGTAGTTTGTTAAATTGTTAGACCCATGTCCAAAGTTAGCGGTGCATGTTTGATACTTTGATTGGTAAATATGTACTTTAACCGGCGACCCATAAAATTTGTAATGTTTTAGGGAGAAAAGTTGTTTACATCTAATTCATTCTTTGGGCCAAACACATTCAACCAAAGACAAAAAGGATTTTAATCAGATGCTGAAATAATCAAAATGAAATATATATATATATATATATATATATATATATATATATATATATATATATATATATATATATATATATATATATATATATATATATATATATATATATATATATACATGAGTTAATTGCATTTTTGGTCCCTGTGGTTTGGCCAATTTGCAGATTTGGTCCCCAACTTTTTGAAAGTGCACCAGACGTCCCCATTAATATGTTTTCATTGCATTTTTGGTCCCTGACCAACATCAAATGACTAAAATACCCCCATCACTATTTTCTTTTCAGTTTTTTTACATAAATGGCCCCTGTGTTGC
>LBNU01007186.1:33199-55386 GCA_014162995.1 Artemisia annua
ATATATATATATATATATATATATATATATATATATATATATATATATATATATATATATATATATATATATATATATATATATATATATATATTGATGCTGTATTCTCGAGTTTTTAATCTATACGGAAATGAGAGAATGTACAGCTTGTAACCAAACATGGAATATAATGGACCTTTGAAGAAAAATCACCTAAAAGATATAGTAACGGAAAACAAAAGTATGCATCTGTGACTACGTATACATGCACAATCTTTTATATAATAAAGGAATTACATCATTTCGGAGTATTTTTGACAAAACAATCTTAGTGAAAAAAAATTGGACCAATAGGAAAGCTCGATTTTGACATATAGGCGAAATCGAGCAATATGATTGGCCAATAAAAAGTCAAAATTGAATTGCTTTTGGTCAAACTTTAATAAATTTGGTGGCGAATT
Organism: Artemisia annua; assembly: GCA_014162995.1. NCBI lineage: Eukaryota > Viridiplantae > Streptophyta > Magnoliopsida > Asterales > Asteraceae > Artemisia > Artemisia annua. The sequence goes on from LBNU01007186.1 coordinate 33,640, forward strand.
TGATTGAGTAAAAAAACACATAAAAATATAGGTGTCAAATTTATGAAAATAAAAACTTAAAAAAATATGAGGTAATTAATAAAACATTAGTGGTTAAAATGTAAATATATTATATGGAGTTAAGTGTAAAATTATAAATTTACATGTTTTTTTTGATAACTTTAGATAATAAACAAATAACCCCTTACACTTTATACCCCCACTTTATAATATGAACTTTGTTTACAATTACATGAGTATTAGTATTTGATTGAGACTTCTATCCATTAAACTTATAAAATTTTATAAATGTACGAATTAGTTTTAATATACGTTAAATACTTTTAAAATAAATATTAGCTTTAAACTTTCATCTATTAAAATATCTTTTTACTATATACGTTAAATATAAATAAGAACTCATATTATCCTGTTTAAAAGTTAATCTATACATACACGGGTTTGAATATTAAATACAGTTAAATTATTATTAACGGTAATATAAATATCAAATGGTAAGTACGAGTTACTGTGATATGAAAATAAATATACGCGATTATACTTATAACGACTCATGTAATTATTATTTAAATTTTATATACGGATATCCCGAAAAACATTCTTAAAAAACTTTACGGAGTATATTTTAACTTCATCAACGCTCATTATGTGCTACTGAACTTGCACAGTTTGTACAACATGAAATCAATAGTTAAAGTTAAACAACAACATCAACCTCAACATTAACATCCATGTCAGCTAAAAAAAGTTAAATCTTTCATCCAATAAATTTTTTACAAAATATTAATTGATATTAATACACAATGAAAAACTCCTGCATACTTATTAGTTGTACTTATATTACAATTTTCACGGTTAAATTCTTCCATATAGTAAAAAAAAAATTTAAATAAATTCGATTTATGTGTAAACTCATGTGATCAAAGAACCTTTCACCCAATAACATTATAAGGAGACACGCTCAAGAATCCAATAAAGGTCGATGCCACGGTTATATTTACAATTTCTGCTAACTATTTTTCTTACTTTCGCACATGTTAATGCTCTAACTTTTAAAAATATACATAAGATTTTCTGTTTTGAAACTATAATACTATATAATTAAATTTTTCTAAGAAAACCCCGTGCGTGCACGGGTATTATAACTAGTTGATAAGATATGGAAAAAGATAAGTACCAATCACTTTCTCAACTTGCATGCCATGACTAGCAATTATTTGAAACAAAGAACCATACTGAAGTAAATACATAAAAGTGTCCTATTTGAATTACATGTCGCATTTAAGCATGTACAGTTAATGTCCATATAACAATGAAAAGGCTAAAATCTAGTTTTGTACATTTAACTTGGTTGAGGGATACTTTTAGTACCCCGAACTATTAAAGGTGCATGGTACCTAAAGTCTAAACTAGGTTAAGTGAAATTTCTACTACCTTGTACTCCCTTAACAATCTAATCTGTTAGGTATTTAATGGGAGAAAAACATGTTATCTTCAATATTGTTGTAGCCAAGCTACTCGTGAGCTTCTTGAATTGACTTGATAAAACCTGAGCCGAGCTTAAACGAGCTCGAGCCTTTATTTGGTTCTAATTTATTTAACGAGTTTGAGCTAGATTATTATACCCAAAGCTCAATTAAGCTCGTGAATCTAAGCAAGGCTAACCTCACACGGGAAATATACGTATTAAAGGTGCACTTATGTATATTTATCTATAAATGAGCATATAATAAACTAGCTAAACCTAATGTATTTAACAACCTAAGCTCGAGTGGAGCTCTATCTCATTTGGGCCTATCACAAAAGCGTACTGATTCTGAGCCTATAAAATATGTCACGAGCAGAGCTCAATCTAGAAGCATATGGCTCAAAAACGAGCTCGAGCGTTACAAACATAAACGAGTCAAGCTCGAGCTCAAGCTCGACTCGGCTCATTTTTACCCTCATTTGCCAGTTATACCATGAACAATTTAGATTTCAGTATAACGTGTTTACTTTGTTAGTTAAGTCTTTAACAGGTTTAACTATTAAGTGTTGGTAGTATAGTATAAACACTTAGATAAGTTGAACTTGATAGATAATGTTAAGTTTTTGTGAGGAGAATTTTGAATTAAAGTAAATAAAGAGTAAATTACACCGTTCGTCCCTGTGGTTTGCTTCAAATCACAACCGTAGTCCCTGATCTTATTTTTTTTGCTTTTTTGCTCCTTATGGTTTACATATTGCACGCTGTCAGTCCTTATCGCTAACTGTCGTTATCTTCTCCGTTAGCTCCCAATTGCCAATTGGCAATGTTAGTCCATTAACCAAACGATCATTTGCAACATTAGTCCTTTATACTAACGGCCGTTTCTAATTAACTCAAACTTGATTTTTATTGTTTTCGCCCGTTTTCTTACGTTTTCGCTAGTTCTCTTGCGTTTTTTTACGTTTTTATACTCTTTCGTCTGTTTTTTTACGTTTTATCCGTTTTCATATGATTTTATCCGTTTTTATACGTTTTTGTCTGTTTTTATACGGTTTCCTCCTACTTTTACGCTTTTGTCCGTTTTTCTTATGTTTTCATCCGTTTTTATAAGCTTTTTCATCTGTTTTTATACATTTTCATCCGTTTAAATACGTTTTCGTCCATTTTATATCTTTTTCTTTGTTTTATTCGTTTTTATACGTTTTATCCGTTTTTATGCATTTACATCAGTTTTTATACGTTTTCGTCTGTTTTTATACATTTTCGCTCATTTTCTTATGTTTTCACCCGTTTTCATACGTTTTCATCTATTTTTATACATTTTTGTCCGTTTGTATACGTTTTCGTTTGTTTTATACGTTTTTCTTGCATTTTTATTCGTTTATACGTTTTTATCTATTTTTCTGTTTGTATACGTTTTTGCTTGTTTTTTTACGTTTTCTCACGGATGAAAGTGTATAAAAACATATGAAAATGGATAAAAACGTATGAAAACGCAAGAAAAATGTATAAAACAGACGAACATGTATATAAACGGAAAAAAAACGTAAGTAAACGTATAGAAACGTAAGTGAACGAGCAAAAACGCATAAAAACGGATGAGAACGTATAAAAACTGATGAAAACGTATGAAAATGTAAGAAAAATGAATAAAAACGTAAAAACGGAGGAAAACGTATAAAAACAGGAAAAAAACGTATAAGAATAGATAAAATCGTATGATAACGTAAGAAAATGTAAGAAAAACAGACGAATACGTATAAAGACAGACGAAAATGTATAAAAACGGACGAAAACTTAGGAAAACGGATGAAAACGGGCGAAAACGATAAAAACCATCTAGGAAAGAATTTTTTTTTTTTTTAAGAAAACCAAAATTTGAGTTAATTAAAAACGGTCGTTAGTTTAAAGGACTAACGTTGCAAATGATCATTTGGTTAATGGACTAAAATTGCCATTTGACGATTGGGAGCTAACGGAGAAGATAACGACAGTTAACGATAAGGACTGACAGCGTGCAATATGTAAACCACAAGGAGCAAAAAAGCAAAAAAAAATAAGAACAGGGACTATGGTAGTGATTTTGAGCAAACCACAGGGACGAACGGTCTAATTTACTCTAAAATAAATGTCCCACATTAGAGGCCCACTATTATTTCCTCCTCACAAAAGCTTTAACATGATCTATCAAATTCAAATTGAACTTGAGAGGATCTTGTTCCATATACGATACTAGAGAATTCACTTAGCAAAGTTCGGGTACTAAATTATANAACCATGATTTTTAGTGTTTTGGTCGATTAATCTGCGAGGTTTAAACCAACTGCCACACATATTCAAACCGGGTAAAACTCTCCCTTTTCAAGAGGTTGACGTCGCCAAACTTACTACAAGTTTAGTTCTGGCTAGGCCGCCAGATTTTAATATTGATAGAATAAGCCTCTTTCTCCCATTTTGATTTAAAAATTTTCCAATTGGCTCAAGAAAGATAGGACATATAAACATTGATTAACTAGTTTTCGGATTATACAAATATCCATCTAGGAAGTCACTAAGATTTGATTATATAGATAAAATAAATATAAGCCATGTGCCGTCATATGCTAATTATAGAGGCAAGGGATGAAATGTTGATCTTATATTGGGGAGAGATACAACGCATGCAAGGAGCACATGTAAAAAAAGACAGGCATATGGTCTGTTTGACTTGAGTTTAAACTATGTGAAAATGAAACTTTATGTTTTTAACTAGTATTGTTCAACCATCAATTAAAAATGCTTATAGTTCTCATTACTTCACTCCTACATTCATTTTATAACAAAATATTTGCAGGACCTTTCTCTATTCTAATCAAATGTTTTCTTTCTTTTTTGACAAAAGAGTAAACTACAAACTATCATCTTTATGGTTAAGGTGACGGTAAGTTATCCCATAACTCAATGCCACATCAGCGTTAAGGTGTTAATCTGATGCGTTAACTTTAGGGGACGGTATGGTAACTCACCTGAGTTATGCCATAACTCACCAAAAAAATTAAGTTATCCCATAACTCAGGGGGCGGTATAATAACTCACCTGAGTTATGCCATAACTCACCCCCTTAACGCTGCATTAGGGGGACGACTCGGCACGTTAACGTGCAAATAACTCACCCTTTAACTCACCTGAGTTATGCCATAACTCACCCTCCATAGTCACCTTACCGAGTGCTCTTAGCTTTGGCACTAATTACTCATGTGAAAAATGGCTAGTATCATCTAACAATATACATTCATATAAAGGATGGTTTTGGGAAAACTTTTTGTAAAACATTATCCCTTAAAAGAATGATTTTTACCGATAGTTTATGACATAGATGATTAGTGTAAAATATGAGTAATACTAGAATCACGTAAATTTTAAAAAATAAATCCGCACAATGATGTGTTATAATATGAATAAGGACCCTTCTTCTTTTAGTTAAAAACAGAAATGGGTATTATAATCAATACGATAACCATGTATAACTACAACAAAAGAATTTTTCAAACACAATTAATTTAACGGTTTAGGTTATATAACAAACGTGTACTTTTTTAACTATCTCGTTATAGTACGTGTATTTAAAATATTACTCATCTTCTAGAACTTGTTATTTGATACCTAATATGCCTGATTTGTTAAATACTACTTGGATACCCGCGCACAGCGGCGGCGATAAATATAGTTAATATTATAAATATATTAGATGAATTGCTAGTCCAACTCTCCTCGCAATTCCCTACCCGTTTAGAATTTGTTTCACAACACTCCGAATGTATATGTATTAGTAGTATGTGTTTGCTTGGGTTTCCCGTAGTTTCCCCGTGACATCATTATTCCACATATAGAAAGACCCTCGCAATCTCTTACCCGTCAAACACTCTCTCAAAAAATATATGATTTTGACGAATTAAGATTGTATTGATTGAAATAAAAGTTAAAGTTGTGAAAATTTGAATAAAAATAAAATAAACCCACTAAAAATTGTAAAAACTAAAAACTCATATAAACATATCAAAATGGATGTTGAATTAAAGAACACAAAATTTTAGAAAATATGGTGAAATTAGATCATAAAAATAATAAATGGATAAAAAGTTATTTCAATTTGAAAATAAAGATGAATTTTTAGTTGAGAAGTGACACATGTCACTATATAATTGGAGCTCCCTTATCTTAATTTTTGGTGAAATCCACAACTTAAATGTCTTATATAATAGTATAGATTGAAAATAAAGATGAATTTTTAGTTGAGAAGTGACACATGTCACTATATAATTGGAGCTCCCTTATCTTAATTTTTGGTGAAATCCACATATAGTAGTATAGATATAGATTAATAAACTTGTATTTTTTTTCAAATGTTCCGTTATAGTACGTCAAATTAGACATGTTAGTACAAAATAAGAAGTTCTCGTACTCATTAGTACAGTAATATTTTTATACACCTACTATAATAACACATTTTAAATTGAAGGCTACGCAATAATGCAGTGATTTTTCATCAAGTTTGGCCAGGGATCCTAGTTTCTTCTAACTTATAGCCAATTGATTTTTAACATAAATCCCACAGTTTTAAAACACATATAAATAAATAAACAACTAAAATAGGCATGATCATATCATGGGGATTAGACAAATGTGAAGTCAATTAAAGCCTTTGCTGGCCATCAAGAAACCCGTTTAATAAGGAGATCTCATCACATGCCATAATCAACTTAGTGATCTGTCATGTTCCCTTGTGTTCCATTCTATAAAAGCTTTACCTGACCTAACCCGTTTCGACAAAAACAAAAATGGCGCAGAAAACCTATGTGAGACAAAACTCTCATAATAGGTCTATCAGCTTGCCTTGTGGACCTGATGGCATGGAAGCCGAGTACAAGAAGCTCATGGGTCAGGATGATGAACCATCGAGTCCTACTTCTGAGATTGCGGAAGAAGATATCATTGATCAACCTCCACCACCAAGACGTGGGCGTTTCCTCGTGGTGACTTCACTGCTTTTGATCTTCATAGCTTTTATGATGAGTAGATATTCGAAGGATGGGTTTTGGCTCACCATGAAAAGGAGAATGTTCATGTACCAATGAAGAATGTTAGGATTTAACGTCTATTGACGGTCAGTAAAAATTTCAATGTAATGCTTCTTTGTTTATTATAGTTTCGTTTATAGTTTGGTTTCTTGTGTTCTATGACATCTTCTCGTAATGAAAAATTTGCAATTAAATCCCTCCCAAGTATTCCGAATTACTATAAGTCAATAGCTTAAACTGTGCCCTGTATATGCTTGATAAGTTCAATTCAAGTGCTCAACTGTAGTAGTTATGACTTTGATCTAAACTCGCTAAGGCTCAAAGCTCGTAAGCTTCTTAGCTTCCGGCTCACAAGTCACAAACCCTTGCAAACTTCTATAGGCCGTTTGACTGGTGTCTGGGATTGCTTATTTAACAGTGTTTATTTGCTTTAAACATAAACAAGTGCCAATCTGCTTATATTAAATGCTGATTGCCCCTTAAATAAATGCAAACAAGTAGTTTTCAAATGATCCGTGTCTGGAACTGCTTATCTGCTAAAAACAAGGCAATTATAAGTAGATAAGCATCACAAGCAAGCACTAGTCTTTTATACAGGCAAGTTGGATATGTATATACCTGCTCACATACCACAATACCACACATGTAATATCAACCGTATCAATCTGTAAATTTAATATGTGAACTTACAATTCTAAACCCATGCCTTCAAATTTTAGAAGATAATCGAAGTTCGTCTTAAACCATTATATTTACAGCTATAGATTGCAGTTTCCACAACATATGGCAAACATATTTTGTAAAAACGATCTAGTACCCATCGACAAAATGTGAAGGCAACTACAACGCGCGATCTTATTGGGACATTCTTCTAGGTCGCTCATTTTTGTGTGATGTACTCATGTAGATACTCAACTCTCTTTGTACTAAAAATAAAAAACTGTAATGCTGTTTGCCTGTTCATCCATCCAAGTATTGACCAGTTTCCAATATCAAAAATGAGTGCAACCAGATCAAGAATTCAAATACAGAATTACCATTCATAAAAGTAGGCTTTATTTATTTATTTATTTATTTATTTATTTATTCATGTATGTATAGAGAATTGAGTTTGGTTTACTTTTAAATTGATCAAAATTAGTTTACGAAACTTTACACATTCATTGGTGGCATTATGGTACACTTGTTCAAAATGTTTTAATCTTTTATGATACAGAGACATATATATACATGACTTGAATGAGTTTAAGTCCAGTATGCCACATTTTCTTTTTTGGTTTTCATCATATTCAAATTCAACAATCTCGTGCAACAATGTAACTTTATCTCATTATTAACGGAAACTACTTAAGGTACGAAAAACTAGATACAAAAAATGCAAAAATTGTTACAGTAAATGTTAAAAGTGCAACTCAAAAATGGCAATCCCAGTGTTTCTATGACAAGACTTGGAGTTAGGATCACAACCCAATGTGGAATTTCAACGGGATTAGTATACAGAGTAGGTCTCGTCCGTTAGGCCTAACGTACCCCGGAGTGGCAGATAATTATCCTAACAGGAGTATAAGGGCAGCACCACCCGTGGTATTGACCTATAATTAATAGTGTTGGGTCTTTTTTTTTGGGAAGGCAAAATGCAATTAAAAACAATACAAGTGTCAATACAAAGCAAACAACTCACAAGGCCACGAAAGAACAAGGAAACCCCACACACCCCAGTAAGCCTCACAACCTCACAAAGCCCAATATCAAACACACGAGCTGTGTCATAGATCAGACAGAAAACAAAAGGAAATGAACTTGAGGTCCTCACAAACACTCTTAAATTAAAAGCTGTACCACCACCCACTCACATTTGAGATTTTATACAATCACAGCAATGAAACCAAACTGCAATTGACGTATGAAGCAAGCATCAATTATCACTAGCTCCACCTTGGACAGTTCCACAACTTTGAGGTCTCATAATCCACTTTTCCCACTCAAATCTTATATTCTTGGCCCTTTCTGTTTATCCACTCAAATGACTTCAGTTGTATATCTTGAAACAATCTCGTTATGTTAACAGTAGTTCCCCTAAACATTCCATCATTTCTGTGTCTCCATATCAAATACCCAGCAATACGTAGCACCGCATTCCACAATTCACAGGACACTTTATCAGCCACAAGACCACCCTTATGGTTAAATAAATCTCTAACATTAAACACATTAACTGAGCCCATTCCCCACCAAGCAAAAATCATCTCCCAAACACTCACTGGATCCTCACACGAAACAATACAATGCTCCAATGTCTCAATGTAATTATCACAACACGGACACAAAAGAAAATCAAGATCAATACCTTTTTTATCTAACCCCATTCGCACTGGCAATCTCGCGATCATAGTCCTCCACAAGACGACGCTAACTTTTTTTGGGACAAGGTTGTTCCATGTTGTTCTGTTTAGACCTGGTCCCTCGTATAGGTGATGTTTGAATATAAAATACATATGAATCAAATAAACGCAGCGGAACAACATCACCCACATGGATCCATATAGCCAATATGATTAATCAAATAACAAACACAACATAGTTATACCTTTGTAGCGTGCACCGGGAATCACCACCAATACTAATACCCACGAATTGAATAGGAAACCCACGTGATCAATAAGGTTGATCACCTCTATGTATGAAACACACTACACCTCCTTGGTAACCCCTTTGATGCTAGTCCTTAACCCCGTAACCTTGTTATTGCCTTTGAATAGACAAGATTCAAAGCAATAGATCAAGAAAATAAAAACCCTAACTTGGGAATTTAATTTGTGCCGTGAGTTTGAGGGAGAGAGGGAGGAGAGAAATTAGGAAATAGTTATGGGATTAATGAGAATATAACTCCCATATCTTTGACCAAGATTTCAAACCAAACCCTTCCCCTACAAGCCTTAGTGACCGGCCTCCCTATGGGCCCAAATGGGCTTCCCATTTGTTTTTCTAGTCCAATGGATTAAGTACATTACTCAGTCATTATAAGCCTAATAGCGATCCCGAGTTACGTAAGGTTGTTTATATATCGTAAGTACAATAAACACGACATATAAGGGATACCTAAGTGTATATGTGTGTGACCCCATAAGCTCATATACATCTAGCCATATAATTAGTTATTATGACACGAGCATACTCCAACACCTCGCCACTCTGCCGCTCCTCCAGCCACTTTGATACCGACTTAACTGAAAATTCGCTCTTCGGATCCAAGCTCCACTTCCATGTACCACTATGATTTTGCTGTAAATTAACTTTGGATAATAAATATTTTAAATTCTGCACCTCGTCGAATGCCCTCCCTCTAGGTGGTCTGACCCAATCCCATTTCCAATTCCAAATCCCATCGATCCAGCTTCCTTGTCTACCAACAATCACCCCTTTTTCCTTCTCAAGATGAAACAACCTAGGATAACGCTCACATAGTCGCACGTCATCCATCCACTTATCAACCCAGAAGGAAATATTTAGACCATCTCCTAGCTGGTTAACAATGAGACCTAAAACCACCCTCTAAGTCTTCCAATTCAGCCCCTAACCGAACAATATCAGCCCAGACACCTCCCTTTTTTTACCACCCCTGTTCACACTCCATCCCCCCTCACTCCAATAAATGCTACATACAACCCTTCTCCAAAGAGCATCTTTCTCAACGTTGAACCTCCACCACCATTTACTTAGTAAAGTTTTATTTTTTACACTTAATGACCCTATGTTAAGCCCCCCAAACCCATACGAAGCAATAACATTTTCCCATTTAACCCAAGCTAACTTTTTCCCATCCCTAGCCCACCCCAAAAGAAATTCTTTCGAATTCGCTCAAGGGCACACACGACGAGACCCAAAACATCGAAAAGTAATTTAGTGGTAAACTTCCAAGAACCGGTTTCACTAAAGTTAATGTTCCCCCGAAAGACATCGCCTTTGCTTTCCACTCTGAAAGTCTACTTTTGAATTTTTCAATGACCACGTTCCAAGCCGCAATCCTCCTCATGTCCACACCAATCGGGAGACCCAGATATGTGAATGGAAAATCACCAACGCCACATCCCAAAAACTGAGCCATGTTATCTACCTCTTGCCTTTCGACACCAACCCCGTACAACTTATTTTTTCTAAGGTTGATTTTCAAGCCTGCAACTTCTTCATAACATCTAAGGATACCCACCTATAATAGTGCTGGTGTTTATTGTGTTGAGGGTGCAACCCAAATATGTATATGAGTTGCATATGAATAAACAGATGAGGTTTTCCATGTTCAGGTTACCCGGTAAGGGCGCCTTTTTTACTCAGCCTCACCGGGTTAATCCCGGGACCGTTTCTGACCCTTCCCTGGCAACCCAAAAACGTACACACTTATCGAGGTAGGATTTAAAAGTATAAATATCCTACACAGATAACGAGTCCAATACCCAGAAAAAGACGCTTCATGTCCATCAGTCCATGCACATAAGTCAACCATATGGGATAGGTGAGGAATGTTAAGTCCTATTGTTCTTGTATTTGTTCGCTTATTCTTTTTTGGTTCGTTTATGGGTTTAGCCGGACACGAAGGAATTGCAACAAACAAAACTTTTACTTTTACTTGGTTTGGACAACCCCTAAATACATTCAAGTTTCCATTGGACCTGAGGAGCTTGCAAACTTCTATGATACAGATCATTACGTAATTGGGGAAGATTAAAAAACTAAATTTCAAACAAATTTAAGTAGAAATTTGAACAGTGTTTTTTCGGACGAAAGAAGTGAATTTTCTATTCACGAAATTGAAAACATATTGTTTTTATAGGCTTGCAGCTTAAATATAAAAGTATAAACATGCGTTAGACGTGAAAAATCTTTTATTTTGAATAAGAAAATTCCATCTGTTGCAAGTAAAACTAAAATATTGAGGCAGAAGGTCAGTTGTGCAGTAATGGACATGAATACATAAATTACAAGAGGCCTAACCTATCTTCATTTGACTTTTCAACATTCAAACCGGTTGTGATAAATATTATGCAAACAGCTTTATCTTAAGAGTTTGCTAATAGTTTTGGAAATCATGGACTAGCATAGAAATTAGCGTTTTGAAATACTTGTATTAAAACTAATGTAGCACATTCAAAGCTTAAACCACGATGCAGGTCACTTGCTAGGCTAAAGAAATATACCGTATCAGGGCTGCTGTGACGAGTATTCTTTAAGATATACTATGTTTTTCAGATCTTGGAGAAAAAGAACGGTAGACATTAAGTCAGCTCAGTGACATCATAACATGTGTAAAGTCACAAGCTAGAAGCTATAACTATGATAACAAGTCTGAGTTCAGAATCTAAGCAAACAGGCTGCTATAGACTCTCACTTGTGATGTTAGAATCAGAAGATAATCTTTCCAAGTATATGCATAAGTCCCAACCACTAGCCGTTAAGTCAGCCCAGTGACGCCATAGCATGTGTAAAGTCACAAGCTAGAACCTTCCTACAACTATGTTTTACAGCAAAAATTCAGAAAACAAAGAAGAATGAATCGAGTTCACAATTTATGCAAACAGGCTGGTAATTGATATAGACTCCCACTTATGATGTTTGTGCTGTAATAAAACAGAATCAGAAGATAATCCTGCGAAGTATGTGCATAAGTCCCAACCACTAGACATCAAGTCAGCTCAGTGACGCCATAGCATGTGTAAACTTACAAGCTAGAAGCTATAACTGGTCCATTTAACTAAAACTCAAAAACAAATCATCCCAAACAGAACTCATAAATTACATGTTTTAATATAGCAAATTCATCTCACGTACCTAAGAATTGGTCAACATGGGTGAAGTTTTATCTCAACCAGGTCAAGTAAAACAATATGTAGCTTAAAGGAGAAAGGACAAATTGGTCAAACAAGAAGTCGCCAAAAAAGTACTTTTAAGCTATAATGCATACAACCTCCTATTTTTCTATTAAAAAGTTTGAGTGATTGTTGTATAATATTGTTTTAATAGTATGTACTGTTATCTATAACCATTTATATCTCCTTAATAGACAAATATGTATGCTGTCAACCCAACCCAGCTCATTTTGACAAGTTCCAAACTCACCCATTTTGACACCTTTAGTGTGTTTTTTTAAGGCATTTTGACACCTTTAGTTACTGATGTTGGACACAAACAATCCTAATGATACTAATACATGTCTTGTTTCATATTCAAAAGTAGGCCATTATCAATTATGTACAAAAATCTGTCAAAAACACATAAAACTAGAAATCAACTCTAGAAAGTAGCCAAGTAGCAGCGAGAATTGGCTCTAACCATCAAGCTCAAACTCTAGGTGAAGCTTAAATCAAATGGTTCCTACTTATCAGTCATGACTAGGCAAACAAAACTTCTATTTGAGCAATTACGATAAGGAAAAAAAACCATAAGAGCTATTCCTGCAACTCTTTTCAATATGAACAACTGTTTTAAAGTACACATATGAAGGCATGTATGTAACTATTAATCTTTAGCCAAAACTAGAGAAGCAAACTTTACAATATAAAAAGTAAACAAAATTCAAACAGAACTTAGAACACAAAACATATAACTTGAGGACTATTTAGAGCGAACAAATGAGGCAATTTCCTTCTTTTTATAAACTAAGTAAAGTGGCGAGGGTATCTTTATCAAAAATAATATAACATGAAAAACAAATGAAGATCATGAATACATAGATGACATGGCGATAGAGGCATACCGAACCAATCATCAAACCGCAAGCCCTTGCTCTCTAGCTTTATTCAGCCACTTAAGTGTACTCTCTAACGTCGTATAAGCAGTAACATCCGTCAAACTCTTACTCTCTATAGCATAATCAAACACTTCATAAGCCTCCGCAACTTTACCACTCCTACAAAGCGCCCTCAAAAATGTCCCATACGACCCTGATTCTAGCTTCATACCATTTTCCTTCATTACACCATACAACTCAACCGCTTTATCCAACTGCCTCGCTTTACACAACCCATGAAGCAAAGTATTATAAGTACAGTCATTCGGCTCACACCCTTTATTCTCCATTTCCCCTAACAACTCCACCGCACCAAGCGCATTCCCCTCTCTACAAAACCCATTCATCAAAGACGTATACGTAACCACATCAGGAAAATAACCCATTTTCGCCATCTCGTTCAAAAACTTCAACGCTTCCTTAACCTTACCCGACTTAGACAACCCATAAATCAAAGTATTATAAGTCACCAAATCCGGCTCTATCTCTTCCTCAATCATCTTCTTATAAACTCTCAAAACCTCACCACCATGACTCATCATACAATAACCTTTCATTATCGTATTATAAACATAACAATCCGGCTTAAACCCTTCAACTTTTAGCACATCCAATAACCTCACCGCCTCACGCAAATTCTTCCCATTACACACGTTATCAATCAATATCGTATACGTAACTAAATCCGGCTTAACATTAAACCCCTTTCTCATCTCATTAATAAACAAACTAACATCACTCAAACTCTTAACCTTAAGCATCTTCTTAACCATAAAATTATACGTAAAACTATCCGGTTTCGTACATTCCACCATGGACAACTTCTTAACCAATTCAACCGCGTAATCCTCATTTCCGGTACTACAAAGCGTCCTAATCGCGATATCCGTAGTCACATGATCAGCTTGAAACCCTTTATCACCCATCAAACTCAGCACATGTTCCACATTGGCGAGATTATTATCGGGTTTCTTGCAGCTTTGACATAACAAAATATGGTAAGACCCTTTATCAGGATTAAACAAAGGGTGTGTTTTTTGCATATGGTTTAGTAAAACAATGGAATCTTGGAGGGTGTTCGAGACATGTGTGAATGATTGGAGGACTGAGTTGCAGAATCTGTTGTTTAGGATTGAGGGGTGTTTTGTTGTGAGGTTTGTGAAGAGGGTTTTGGCTGTGGTGAGGTTTGGTGAGGTGAAGGTGATTGGTGGTGGTGAAGGGGGGTGTTTGGATGTGGGTTTAAGGGTTCTGGTGAGGTGATGAGTAGGTTGCGGTGGTGGTGGTTGAGGGGGTGTTTGGATTAAGGATCTTATTGATGATGATGATTTGAGTGATGGTGGGATTTTTCCCATGATTTTGAGTTTGTGTGTGTGTTTTTAGTGTGTGCGATTTTGGGGTTTTGGAGGGTTTAAGATGGCGACTGATGTTTTGGGGGAGACAAAGTACAGAACAGGTTTTAGTTACTTCAGGGCTTTTTATCGAATGAATGAAATGAGGGATCTATATAAAGAAGGGTACAATATGAAACTAATGACACTTGCTAGGAGCTTTTCTTCCTGCAAAACTTAATTAAAACGATTTTAAAAAATTGAGCATGACATTTGATCTTAATTTGGGGTGGAAACGAGCCGAGCCGAGCCCGAGCTCGCCAGAGAGAGCTCGAGCTCGGCTCGTTTATATATATAAAGCTCGAGCTCGGGCTCGAGCTCGGGCTCGAGCTCGTTTCGAGCCTTATATTTTGAGCTCGAGCTCGGCTCGAGCTCGATTAATTTATATGATGTGTCAAAGAAAACAAAGTTCAAATAGAGCTCGGCTCGTTAATTACATAAGGCTCGAGCTCGTTTACTACTTTTAAGCTCGTTTATATGTATAGACAATATATATACGTATATATTTCTAGGGCTCGTTTAGGCTCGCGAGCCTACTCGAGCTTTTTGTATTGAGCTCGAACGAGTCGAGTCTAAACGAGCTCAAGCCCGAGCTCGAGCCTAACTCATTTATTAATCGAGCTCGAGCTCGAGCTCGAGCCCGAGCCCGAGCTTTACATACAAAGTTCGATTGTGTCACGAGCCTAAACGGCACTAGAATATTTTAAGTATTAAAAATGTACAAAACCTTATACATCTGTATGATAGCCAAACTTATTAACGAACTCAATAACAAGCTTATTGATGAGCTCAAAATATATATATTACGAGCCGAGCTCGAGACAAACTTTAATATTTCATTGCCAAATCATATAAACTAGCCGAGCTCGACCCGAGGTCGAGCCTATATAACATATCACGAGCCAAGCTCCAGCTTGAAAAATAAGACTCAAACCGAGCTGAGCTCGAGCTCGAGCCTTATAAAACTTAAAAGAGCCGAGCTCGAGCTCTGGAAAGGCTTTTGCTCGGCTCAGCTCGTTTCCGCCCCTATTCTACAAGAGACCATAAATTTAAGTGTTGGACAATACTAAAATAAAATAATAAATCATGTCAACTAAATGCTAGAATGTGTATAATCCCAACTCCTAATATGAAATCGATGAACTTTGAACAAATTTCCTTCAACTGCTCAAAAGAAAGTGTTTTACGAGATCCACTGACATGAAACCCTTCATGTCAATTTTGCATAACTAGTAACGTATTCGCGCGTTGCAGCGACGGGTACCATAAAATAAATATTAACGGCACCAAATATCTAGTAGTGTGTCTGCATGCAGGGCCGTCCTATTGATTTGGGTGGCCCGATGCGAAATCACGAATGATGCCCCCATAAATTACGAAAAGTTTAACTATTTTTGAAAATAAAAAGTTCTTTGATATTGCGCAAAGACACTAAAATTCAACTTTGATAATATTTAACAAAGACACTAAAAATTCAAAACATTATATACTTAGATATGTATAAAATTATAAATATTAATGGATGTATATTATATTGGAGTCTCCTTACAACGAGAGGCCCTGTGCGGCATGCTAATCGCCGCCACTGTCAGCATGTCCTTCACGGGCAAGTAATCTGTATATCAAACGCTTAACGATATTTTATAATTGTAACAATTGAATAACATACATTTATTGATGAGACTACAAATTCATATGCTAAAGTGTTTTACAATATATATATATATATATATATATATATATACACACCATATTGAAAATCTTACACACATTTATATTTTGGAAGTTTAATTAGATTGTACATTGTGGTTAAATAGTTGTATATTTTAGTGAAAATTGTGTTTTTAATAGTATATTAATTGTATGTGATGAATAGTATTTTTTTAGTTTTATGTGTGCTTTAAATACTTGTAAATTATATTTATTTACTTGTATTTGCTTAAAAACCTATTTCTTGTAGTTTTAAAAAATTAATATGAGAGAGGGTGAAAGATGTATTATAATGTAGTATAGATATAGATTTGTGTTAAGAGAATGAGGAAATACCCAAGTTATGGTCAACCAAGATAGCAACAAGCCATCCTTTGTAAAAAAATATATATATATATAAAATAAAAAAAAATAAATAAATAAAAAATAATAATCCTTGTCTTCTTTGTTGTGGGTGATTTTAGTGTTATATTTTAAGTAATTTCGATTTACTCAAAATTAATAGAATTTTATATTATGCTCAGATACCGAAACATCCCGCCTACTTAGACAAAAATATTCTTCGCTTTGACCGCATGCTCACGACTTTACTTTATCCGTCATGTGAAGACTTTCCGGCAGGTCACCCAAACCAGTACTACATTCACATTAGCACTCTTAACTGCACAGTTCCTAAGAACTCCACCCGCATTCTACCACAAAACACGTTGTCTCATTTAAAGGCGAATATTATCTTATGAACCTATCATCTCTCCATGGCACAGCCGATGTGAGATTTCTTAGTGTGTTACAATCACCCTTTAGAGATTGATCGTCTTCGATGAGGTTTTCCCTATTGGGGTCACACACGCAGACATCGAGATATTACTAATTATAATGTATTTAATATATTTATAGTAAATATGTTATTTATATTGGTTAATATTTCACGAATTGGTTAACGGTCGTTAATTAATCCATTTGATGTATTAATTAACTAAAAGCTACTATTAAATATGTGTTAGACATGTTTAATGGACTTAACCTAAAACAAATATGGGAAGCCAATATTTGTAAAGGAGGCTGTCCATACTATGAAAAAAAAAAAATGTAACATGGGTTTTCGACTAGACATTGCAAGCCGACTATTCCCATGGCGACTACCCTTTTGGATAGCCCGGAGTCGGCGCAAGTGAACCTCCGTGGCCACAAGGGAATTAATTTTCTCTCCGTTGGATTCGAACCCTTGACCTCTACTTTGAAAGGCTGGTATTCTTACCGCTGGGTCAACCCTTAGGATTAACAAGTTAACAAGTTATATTAGGATTATGATTCGTTCTAATCTATATATACTTGGAAAACACACGAAAGATGCTCTCTCTCTCTCTCTCTCTCTCTCTCTCTCTCTCTCTCTCTCTCACTCTCTCATACAAAACGACCCAAGAAAACCCTTTTAGGGTTTCGGTTGGTTTTTTCTAATAGCAAGACAAATGGGTCGATTTTACTAAGGCAAAATAAACCTTTGTTTGTTGCTTGATTTGTGGAGCTTAAAGAACTAGCATCGGGGTGATACACGATGACGTGTATTGTGGATATCTATAGAGATCACTTACTTTAGTGATTAACGGGTTTTCGTTGATCTCAAGGGGTATAGCTAGATCCGTTGGTTGCTCCTGTTCATCTAATTATGCTACAAGAGGTAAATAAATTATTTATTTGTTAATCATTATACACCATACAGTACCGCCTTTGGGAGCTTATCCGATGCGTATTATATATGTGTATAATAATTATTTAATATATAAATCCAAACATGCATGCCCCACCATCCCAAACGACTCAAGAGTGGCTGTGATACCACTTGTAACATCCTGCCTACTCAGACCATAATATTGTCCGCTTTGCCCGCAGGCTCACGACTTTGCTTTGTGGCTCTCATTTGAAGACTTTCTAGCAGGTCACCCAAACCAGTACTACTTTCACAGAAGCACGTTTAACTGCACAGTTCCTAAGAACTCCACCCGTAGTAGACCACAAAACGCGTTGTGTCATTGTAAGGCGAAAGTTATCTTATTGACTCCTCCCAAACTAACCAGTCAACCAGGTGTGGTCAACTAAGTCAAATGAGGGAGAGAGTGATCAATTTATGATCTGTTGAAAGCACAGTGTGTTCACGGGTCGTTATGTCCCAACGAGATTGAAATTGTGTTTTTGAAAACGTTTTTGGAATGAGTGATTGAGTATAGTAACCAGATTAAGAATGATTATTTGAAGTTGATTACACTAATGGAAATGATAAATAACAAAATTCTACACTACAGGGAAACGAATTAGGCTTTGGGAAAACCTAATACAGACAGACTAATCAAGTAAATGGAAAAAGGTTAAATATGAACAATTACAAACTACAGGGGTAAAAATGAAACTTTTACAAAATTAAAATGAAAAGAAAATTAAATTAAAAAGAAAATTATTTTTTTGATTATTTTAATATTTAAATATTAATTAATTACTAAAACTATTTAAAAAGTTAATTAAAACTAGTTAAAGTTAAATCTAAAAAATGATAAAGATTACAAATTTAACTTAGAAAATTGTAAAATTAATTTCTAAAAATCTAAAATGACTTAAAAGAAATATAAAAATTGAAAAGAAATATTTTTGTCTTTTTGTGGATCTTTTATTAATTAATTACTAAACTATTATATTAAGGTTATTTACTCTAGATTAAATAAGAAAAATAGAAAATGAAAAGAGAAAATTACAAATCCAATTTTTACAGAATCCAAATAATATGAAAAAGCTAGGAAAATTATAAAAATGGTCCTGAGATTAAACTTAAACACTTAAACTATTTTCTTTTTGGTTTTTTAATTAAAACTGTTTTAAATAAAATTAAACCTAAAAATTAAAAGATGAACATTAGAAATTATTGGGAAATTACCAGAGGTGCTAAATATTATTTATAACTTAGGAAAAATATAAAATTATACTACTGTTTAACAAAAATTATTAAAACTATTTAATTTACTAATATTAACTAATTATTAATTAAACTGTTTTTAATTCTAATAAATACTAAATTAAAAGGAAAAGTTCTAAGAAATTTTATACAAATACTTTAAGATACTAGGAATTTAAGAAAATTATAAAAACAGATAAGTACTTAATAAAAATTTAAAAAGAAAAATTAAAATCTAAATTATATTAAATAGAAACTATCACTTTTCTTAAAAAGTGATTATTTTTGGAATTTTCTTTTTGGAACTTGTTTACACACTGAAAATGAACAACTTTTGTGAAAACACTTTTTATAAAGCTTAAATAAGCAATTTGGATACTATTGTTGTTCACAGATTGCTAAATGAGATTTTGAAATGGAAAAAGCACTTAATAAGCTAAAAGGACTAAACCAAGGACCAAATAATCTACAAACAAACTATATGCACTGGAAAGAAGCTATAACATGCAAAAGAACACACTGAGTAAACCTAAATAAGCAAATCAAAAAGCCCTATGATCATTGTACTGCACATAGAAATGGGACAAGGTTCAAGCTAGTAGCAGCCCTAGTATATAAGCTTGGAAATGAATCACAAGCCTAGAAACATGGAGAGTGGCTGGGTAGCTTCTTATAGAACCAAAAATCACAAGCTAAGCTTAAGAATTGAGCTTTTGGTGAGCTTGTGAAGTTGCTCTCATATACTGATGAGTCAGTATATAGAGTTTAGTGAGAGAATTTTGATGGAACAAATTAAGCAGTGTAAAAAGCTCTAAAGTGAAAAGTTATTATTTGCACAAGTAGCTGGCCAGATGGTCTTCCAAAAAAACAAGAATCACAAACTAACACTCACTAATAAAGATTGTGCAAGCAAATGAAAATGACTGTTGAGCTTGTGCACAGGGGAGCTTTATGAAAAACAGCTAAGTAAAAAGCACTGAATAAGCAGTTTAGACTAGTTATTAAAAATTATAAAAAAAATACACTAAGGAAGATTAGCAACTAAAGATTAAAACCTAAAAAGCACAAATCAAGAACTCTAATATTAAAGCCTACAAGAAATTGCTAAGTTTATTCAAAAAATTTTGTCTGTGAGATTTTGACTTTTTGATTTTTGCTCAAAGTTGACTTTGGTGAGATTCTAAAGTTCCTAAGTGACTTAATATGTTGTTATTAGTTAAAATGGAACTGGTTTGAGCTTTGTTAACAACTTATGCACCATGTGAATGATTATGGATCCAAAGATTTTGACAGAGAACAAGTAATGTTGAGATCAAAGGTATTTTTGACTTTTTATCAAATGGAGCCTGTGTTTTATAGTTGTTTNATTTATGGGCTAAGGGTGATATAAGGGTTAAGGGGTTTTGGGTTTATAATAAATAAAGGGTCCGGTTTGGTTTATATTGGATTAAGCCCAAGGACCTTTTATGTAACTTCTGAATTTGTGAAGGGTTGATGTTGTAATTTTCCAAAAGTACTCACAAGGACCAATCTTGCCATATGATGAATAGTACAAGGTCCTTTTTGATATTTCCACTTTTTGAATTTCCAGGGACCTATTTTGCCAACTTGTGAAACTTCAGGGACCAAACCTGTAAATTCTCCAAATTTTACACCCATGGACCATTTATGATAACCTTTACTTTCCAAGGACCATTTTTGACTTTTTCACCCAAAATTTATGCTCAAGGGCCATTTTTGCCAATTTTTGAAACTTGAAGGACTAAATGTGTAATTTTTACAAACTTGCCACCAAAGGACTAAATATGATAATTTGTGATTTCAAAAGGACCTTTGATGACTTTTTATTGAAAATTAATGCTTAGGGACTAGTTTTGTCAATTCTTGATAGTTGAGGGACTGAAACTGCCAATTATGCAAACTTTGGTTGTTTTTTTATTTGTTTTTGATCTTTTTACATCTGAAACATATAAAACACACTTTTGTGATATTTTCACTATTTTGATGCATTATTGGGTGTTTTTGGATGTTTTGGCAGTTCAAATGAGACAAAAATGATGAGTATTTACACACTCATCAATCCCCCACACTAAGATATTGCTAGTCCCTAGCAATATTTAAGGAAAACTTAATGGATTTGATGTCTCTTTACCAAAAGCCATTACTTCTGGAGTAGCCAAATGTTTCAGTTCAAGTAAGAACCATGGTACACTGATAACCATGTGGTTTTGAGCAAACCACCAGCTGTCAACGGATTTGATTTGTCTTTACCAAAAGCCGTTTGCTTCTGGACTAGCCAACTCTTCACGATTCAAAGATATGGTGAGCTGAATACCATGCAATTTTTGGCAAACTGCAAGCCATCAACGTATTTGAGATATCTTTACCGGGAGCCGTTTGCT